>JAQFYM010005626.1:0-12948 GCA_034694785.1 Agrenia bidenticulata
TTTTTGTTACACAAATACTATTTTTAGCTAAAAATATAATAATGTATCATTTCACTATAAGAATGCACAATAACATAGTTTGATGGAATTAGAAGCATATATATGCACAGATCTTGTGTTGTTTTTATTTTTTTGAGCACTGTAAAATTTTTTTATTATTTTTTGATACACAAATACAGTTTTTAGCACAAAAATATAATAATGTAAAATTTCTAATAGGAATACACAAAAACATAATTTCTGGGGATACGAAGCATATCTATGCAAAGATCTTGTTTTGTTTGCATTTTTTTGAGCCATAATTTTTTTGTTATTATTTTTTGATACACAAATACAGTTTTTAGCACAAAAATATAATAATGTATCATTTCACTATAATAACGCACAATAACAATATTTCAAGGAAAATGAAGCATATATATGCATAGATCTTGTTTTGTTCTAAATTTTTTGACCAGTAAAAATTTATCTTAATATTTTAACATAATAAACAATAGCCAGGTATGTAAAAAATAGTACCAAACATTAACAGCGAAATTAAGTATATTTTACTGTTTCTAAGTTTTTTAATTTTTTTGATTACTTTTTATGCGCAAAACCTGGTTTTGTGGCCTTTGGTCTTCCCGGAAGTTTCTTTTCGCCGATAATTGAAATATTTAGCAAGTGTTCCAATTTTTGCTCTTGTATAATTTGAAATACGTGCTTACATTTTATAGATTTTCCATATGTTCTACAAGTGCATTGTAAATGGTTCCATTTTGAAGCAGCTTTTTCTACCCAAACTATATATTCCTTAAAAATTATATCAGTAAATTGACGGCAATCTTTACATTTTCGTAAATCGCGCCTTTCACATATTTCATTAATCTCATCTTGTGTAGGTTTTCTTGTGTTTTTGACTATCATATATTGTTCTATTTTTTTATCTTCAAATATTTTATATGATTTAAAGATTTTTATATTAATTAAGGCCTCTTCATTTTAATCTATTGTTTCAAGAGATAAAGGGTCATTTTTATATTGTTCTACTAAATCATCAATGACTACTTTAATTCTTTTTAAAAATTGATATAAATGCAACTTCTGATAGTGTCCGTATTTCTTCTTTAAGGTTAAATTGTAACTTTTACATGCATTGTTTGTAGATGGTAAAAAAGTGTCAAATCCTTCATACCAAGATACATTTGCCTCAAAATGATTTGCAACCAAATCAAGAATTACTTTATCAAATTGTTTAAAGTTTCTATATTTTTTTTGGAATAATTTAAACCTGTATCAAATGCGTATTTACTTGAACATGATTGTAGCGTATCAATATCACTTAATATCATATCTTTATCTTCTTGTTTCAACGATTGTGTTAGTATTTTAATTCGCTGTTTCGTATGGAACCAACAAAACACTCTTTTTTTTATACTTGGCATAAACTCAGCGCACAGAGTAAGTTGCAAAGCCCTTTCAGCTAATAGTGCATTTGGGGCAAAATCAGTTTTGCAGTCCTAAACAATACACATTATCTTGTCTATACACCATTTATATGTTGCAAATGTCTCATCAAGAATAAGTCCTAATCCTGAAAATGCAATTTGTTTTCATACTTAGTTTTTTCAAAAACAGCAAGCGGATTCTTCTTATGATGCAGTTTTAAAGTGGCATCTAAATGAAAGTTTGTTATTCTATCACATTTTTGAAAGAAACTCTTGTGGGATATATAAATATGGGTATTGTGCCTTGCATGTGAAAATATGTAATGGAGTCAGTTTCGTCTTGCTTCCACTTTTCAAATTAAGACTTTGATATATTTTAAAGAAAACTGTTTCTTTTCATTCTTAGTTCTATGCACCCATAAAATTCGTGATATTTGCTTTTCCTTACAATCAATATTTGTCTCCTTTAGCATATTTTTGATAAAGTAGGTCTTTTTTCGCCACCGCTATATATCTTTATGATTTCATGTGTTTTCATGGTTTCTGTGTATTTTCATTACAATCAATATGCTATCCTTTAGTATATATATAGTATAGAAGTTTATCATTCTCTTGTCCATCTAAAATTTTTAGCACCGCAAGACATTTCTTCACTTTACGGTTACAACATTCATACCACTCAGTTTGTCCATTTTTAGTTGCATTTCTTGTTTTAAAATGCCATTTTTTGCTGTGATAATTTTTGGTATTTGGCTTTTGATTGCATTTTTTAAGTAGTAAGCATTTTTCCTGATGATTGTTTATTATTGGATCCTCATTGATAACTGATTTTGCAACAAAAATAATTTCTTGCGTGTTTGTATTAAGTTCGTAATCTAGTATATGGTCTTGAATAATGATTGTGGACGGTATCATGGTCATTAATGTCGTTCCTAAGTCTAAAACTTTTATTCTGGGCATCATTTTCCCACATTTGTTTACTTTATTTATTATAATTTCGAAATTTCTTATATGTGTACGTGGGTATTGCATTTTTTTGATTATCGCGTATGTTTATAAATTCAGAATATTTTTTAACATTATCAGGTTTGTAAAACTTAACATTTTCACAAGGAGTATAATTTCTATTCGGAGATGCATAATGTACAAGGTAGTTGGTATCTATTGTAAATGGGTTATAAATTCTTGACGTATAATTATCAGATCTAAAATTTATGTTATTTTTTTAATTTTCAAATATATTTTTGCTATCCCAACACTTGTTTTTGCTGGATAAATTTCCATTCCCATAGGCAGTACAAAATATAGGGTTATATGTAGGACTTGCATGTTCAAATGATTTTCTATACTAAAATGTAAATTTTTTATATCAAAATGTTCCTGCATATAGTTTTTGTCAGAAGCACTTGTTTTATAATTATGTAATGCATACATATATGTTTCATCACTTCTGTTTCCGCCTTCAATTCTGGTTGTATTTGCTCTTTTCTTGTTTTCTATATGAAAATATTGTTCATTTCGCGTTACCCCTTCTTTCGCTTGAACTTTTACGTTTTGGTCCTCGCCCTTAATATTTCTAACATATTTTGGCAAGTTACTTACTTCTTTTTGTCGTATTGTAGTATCTTGTATGCTGAGATCTCGAATATACATTGAATATTGGTGATGACTCTGCGAAGATAACATATTTTTTCCATTATCATTTGCTTGAAATTTCTGGTGAGGGTTTCCTGTAGCAATCGATCCTATATTTTTTATTGTATTTTGGTCCCAAAGGTTTTGATATTCATATCCCATTTTTATATTTTCATCATAATTATTGTTTTTTTTCGGTCGCATCTTTTCGCATAATTAATTCATTTTTGAAATGCCTTCTCGACGTGGCAAATACGCAGGATAATTGCACTTTTCTTTTTCTATTTATTCATCACTCTGGCAATTATGTACTTCTCTTTAGAGTTTCACCGTTTTTCATTATTTATTGCATACAGGTCGGTCGAATTCTGTTTTTGACATATGTTTTTCTGTTTTTTTTTATTTATAGTGCCTTAGGTCTTTTGAAAACTAGATCATTTCTCCTCCATATGATGTATAGTGTTGTTTTGTATGTTGGACCGTTTAGAATGTGTTGTTTTTTTTTTTGTAACTATTGTTCTGGCGTGGGTTGCTGCTTTTCGGGGTGTTACATATTCATGTTGCATTTATATGGGAATAACATAATAATTTATAAACAGAAATATTAATATATTACTATGTCAAAAAGCAATTTATTTTGTGATTAAATTTGATTTCCTGGTAAAATATATATATTTGGAGGCAAAAGACTAGTTTTTTTTCTGGGATTTTATAGTAAAACTTCTGGGATTTCTAGCCTTTAAGTGAATATTTCTTGGGATTACTAGATATTTCCTGGGATTTACAATATTTTCTGGGATTTGTAGATATTTGATTGGGATAAAAAATGTATACCCATTTTAATCAGCCCCTAAATTCCTACGAACTAAATTATACTTTAGCCTCCGTTCGTGAAAGGGTTTATAGGCGATGTTGAACACATGAAAAGATATATAGCAAATAAAAAAAATAAAACTGGTTTTTTGGCTTAGAATACTTATATATTTATATGTAATAGAGCATTGATAACAGCGATTTATGTCGGCTTAACTAACCTTTGTTAATCTGCATTTCCATTAATAGATAATAGGGAAACATCCACGCGGTCAATAATTATGATCGTGACGAAAAAAATGAAGGTGATAATTTTGCACTCAAGACCAGATTTTGATGCTAAATGACATTTATTGCAACGAAAAAAATAATATCAATAGGTATTGATCTTATTTTAATATACTTGTATTTTTTATAAGTATATTGTGATAAGTAACCTTGGAAATAGTTCATAGCATTATGCAGCCATAGTCATGATGTTATAACTGCTTACAAATAATCCTTTTCGTGTATGTTTTATATGGGTTGATATATTCATTATTTTCATAAATCTTCGAAAATAACTAAAGGTTGCGTTTATTCGTGCTAGTATCTCTTAAAATATATGCACTTTGCTAGCAATTTTTTTACGAATTCTAACAAGTCATTTTTATAATTTGCTAGCTAAAGAGTTTATATTTGCTTTTTTTTACTAGAAAAGCTTATATTTGCATTCAATTTATGCCCCCTAATTATAATCTTTTTTTTAAATATATGTTTTTTTGGTAAAAATGGAAATGATTTTATACCGTAAAATACAGTAAAAAGAAAAAATATTTTTTGCCAGTTAAACAACACACTTTTAATAGACATTAAAATTATATATCATGTATCTTATTAGCATACGAGCTTTTTGAAACACCCTATTTGTCTTGTATATGCCAACCTCTTTTATACATCAATACAAATTGGTACTAATTACAAAAACTTCATATTTTTTTACGCCTAACGCATCATATATTCTTTTCTTAAACGCATATAAAAATTTATATCAAAAATTTGTTTTATTACAGTCATATGTACAAAAAAAAACAGCTGGTCTTATGGGTTATATTTTTTAAAGAATTGGTTTCCATTTAGGAAAAAAAGTTGGCAACCCTGGCATAAATTTTCACCAGTAAAAATAATCAAAATTTAAATTAATTAAAAAAGATTAATGAAAATAAATTCAAACCCATTAGAGAAAAATTGGATATATGTCCGAAAAATAAAGCGAATTCTTTTAAGTCAAAATCATTAAAGATTTATTTATATTTCAAGTTTCTTTAAAAATAAACACCGTACGCGCCTTTAGTGTCCGCCAAGTGCGCTTGGCGGTTTATGCGCTTAAAAGATATTAGGGTTTTTAGAATTTAAACAAACATAAAAAAACTGCGATGTCTTCTTGCAGAAAAAAATACCATATGTGCGTAGCAATACCAAAATATAGCAAAAAAAACCTTTGAAATATAAAAAGATATAAAGCCCTTTGCTTAGAAAAAGAAACACTTGTATGTTTTTTTTGTATACGAAGATCGTTGCAATCCCAGGAGAATGGTAACATAGGGTTTATTCCACTCCTTCAGATATTTTTTTACACGGCTGATTTACAGAGGGGACTTTTTTGTGCAGATATCTTTTCAAAAAAGAAAATCAAAAAAAAAAATTAAATGGATAAGAACTTCTTAAAACAAGAGAAGTAAGCCCTTTTTCCAAAAACACTGAATCCCCTCTTGCATGAAAAATCTGGTCACGCCTTTTAAGTAAGAGTGACTGTAATGTGGAAAATTTACAATCGAAATATCTGGACGCTTAGAATTTGCATACTTTGATTTTTTGAACAAAAAAAATACTTGGATTTCTGAATACTTTGTTCAGTAAATACTGTAGTATCCAAATGCGAATTTTTGGAAAATATTATAAATTGTCAAGGTCCGACTAGCATTTTTCAAAATACACGAATTTGCGAAACAACATTTTTAAGACTTAGATTTTATAATTTTTAAAATTACATTATTATCTATTTCTCATATTTTTCTATAGGTATAGTATATAAAAAGGTTAAGGTTTAAATTTTAAATATTTTCTGGTTATAAAAACATATTGGTTACGATGATTTTGTTCTTGTAAAGTTATTATATGGAAATACAAAAAAGTGTATTTTTTTGCACTAAAAAATAACTAACTATCTGTATTATCCAAAAAAAAAAAAGCATTTATATAAGATTCAACACCCTTGCTATTGCTTAGTATCTAGTTCCTCAGAGAACAATAAAACTATAACAAATAGGCTTGCTACATCTCACTGACATTGATACGCGCAACAACATATTTACGTTTATCTTATTTACAATATTACATATATGTTTTTTTGCTCATTACCTCGAACAAGGTATATAGCAATTTTTATACTACAGACGTGCAGAAGATCATGCGGCTTTTAACTTTTACAATTTTATTGTTGCGGAAACTCGTAAAAAAGCCCGTGACTCGTACCCCGTAAAAATGTAGAAAAGCGTTAAGTCCTCCCCCTGATTTAATTTTTTTTCTAGATATATTCAAATATAATTAAGCCAAAACTACAAAAAATGTGTCGTTATAGTAGTTAAAAAAAAGTTGTTTTGATTTGTACCTAAAAAAACATAAAAAAAATGTTTTATATTGTGAAAAGTGCTGTTTAAACTTGTTCAGCATGTAATATAACAATAAATATGTAATATATTAAATAAAAACAACCAATACATTTTTTAAAAATTAAAAATGTGTAAAATTAAATTTCATGTAAATATGTGATTTCTTGAGCAAGCGTCTGAACCTGTCTTGTTATAAATAAAATAAATAGGTATAAAAAAAAAAAGCTTTTATTTAAATGTACCCTTTTGCTTTTTTGCTGAACTTTTGTCAAAAAGTTGTATGTTTTTTATGTCCTTTTCAACCTTTTTTTGCGGGTTTTTGTAGATTTTATATTACAAATTAACTTTTATGTTAAAAAAAATGCAAACGTAATTGATGATGGGCTGTGATTTGGTATCAAAAGCAAAAGTTTTCTATAATAATATAAAATAAAAACATTTGGTTGTTTTAACGATGCCAAAAAACAACCATTATTACCGCCATATCCGCAGTTGCATTAATATTAGTCGTATAGCGTTTTGAATTTTTACAAAAAACATCAAATATTGTGGTTTGGCATAAAAAAGAAAACATAAATTTAATATCAAATGTTTAAAAACTTTTAAAGTCGTTATCCCGTTTAAATTTGTATACACTTTGTACTTAATGTTGTCTTTGTTTGATAAGAGTATGGTATATCTACAACCACCTTTTAATCAAGTTAGATATCAACATGTCTTGCTGTTATTATTTTTGATTTGCGATATAAACGCTTTTTACAAATAAAACAAATATGATATGAACTAAAAAATTCTAGGTAAAACACGTAAAACCAACTTTGTATATGCAGTTTTCTTTGTATTGATATAAAGGGCAAATCAGTGGCGTACCCAGAGGGGTAGGAGGGGAAAAGGGGGGGGGGCGGTTGCTCTAAGACAAACCCGGCTTTAAATTTACGAGGGGTTCTTTTTTTTGTGAAGCGATTTTTTTAAAGGAAAATTCTCAAATTCGCAATAATTGCAGTAAAGTAAATTATACAAAAAATAAATAAATAAGATTTTTTCACTTTATAAATCGTGTTTTGTCGATTTTTTTTTACAAACACTGACTAGCTCTCGGCTGTCTAAATTTCTGGGTACACCACTTGTGTATTTTATTTTTTTATACATTAACTTGCATAATTTTTTTTATGATACTGAGTACTTTCAATGTTTAATTTTTTACATAAAATTTTAATTCTACACGCTTATAAGTGTTTTTGCGTATAAAATGTAAAATAAAAAGATGCAACTGCTTATTATACATGTTAAGTTTTTTAAATAATATTTTTCCGTGTGAACGGCCGTGGTACGAGTCATAGACAAGGTTTACACTTTTTTGCTATATAAAAAAACTATGCTTTTTACATGCAATTACTGCAAAAATAAATCAGTATAATATTGTTTATATTTTATCAAGGAAAATATTTTACAAAAAAGGTAAAACTTCAAAAAAATTATTTTAGTTTTATTGGTATTATGGGTTGATTTATTTGATAAAAAAAGTTCACAAAAAATAAACTGAATTTGAAGTAAATAAAATAAAATATGTTTACCGGGTAATGTAAATTGCTTTTATTATACGAATATAGATACAAATGCTTGATTGTATCATAAGAAGGAGTTAACTTTATTGCTTAGTTAAAACTTCAAAATTTAATTTGAAATCTAAAGTGAACTTAGAAAATAAAAGAAAAAAAAAAATGGTATATACAAAAATCTCAAATTAAAAAGAAAAAGTAAAATAAAAAGAATTAAAGTGGTATTATTTTTCTTATTAGATGTCAGACTGCTGCAATTTGTATGCGTTGAGTTTACAAATATTTATAAATGGCAAAAAAAAGAAAGTTGTATATTTCGATATTGTGTAATGCATATTGTAAATATACAGGAATATTAGTTTTCTATACAAAAAAAGTCCAAATTTTGAAAATGCAAACAATCTGCAATTTATAATCATAATATGTATAGAGTATTGATTGAATATTTACTTTGCAATTTATATTCTTTGGCGTGTGTTTGTTTCGGTTGCTTTTAATTCATATTATTTTAAGATTTATCTTCACTTATTTTGACGAAATAAAGAGGGATCAATCTTTAAAAAGCTGAACCGGTTCAAAAGTGTCGGTAGAAGGATCAAAATGAAAAATTGCAGACGATACGAACTTTTTTTTTGTGGTTTTGATTTTTTAAAATTTTCAAAAAAATCTACATTCTATTTAGTATAAATAAACACAATTTTTTTACAGAGCATTAAGTTCTTAAAACAAAAAAAAAACCTATAAGACGACCATTAGCGCAAAAATGGATATTATGTTAATGCAAATAAAAAAATATTGACTGTAAACATTATTATTAAACGTTAAAACATTGTAGTATATAGGTAAAATTCATATTTGGTTTCTTAACATTAAAATTTGATTGTATGTGCGCAGGCCTCTTTTTTATAAAAAATCTGTTCGAGGGGCCCTCTTTTTTAAATTTTTTTTGTCTGGCTATTTGCCTAATAGGAAGTTATAAAAAAATATTCTAAATTTTGGAAAGAAAATCTGTCACTTAATGCAGAATTATCTGTTAAAAACCTGTTTTTATGTCAGTTATTATGATCAGCTTAAGACATCGGAGCTAATAAACCTGCTTTTGACATTTTTACAGTAGAAAAACAACTAAAAAAACAAAAAGTTCCTATTTTGTATTTTAGGGTAATATAATATTGTGTTTATGCAACAGTGCCACGAAAAAAATGTCTTAGCTAAAATACATTTAAAGTTGTATAGAGTCAAAAAAAATTATGTAAATGTTTAGATTAAAAAGTTTTATAGTTTTATGCTTTATTCATGCTTATTAGTACCCACGCTGCAAAAAATCTGTTCTTCGCATGATAATTACGCGCATCGTATATATACACCCTTTTACGTGTTTATCTACCAAAATTTAATGCATTTACTTAAGTCTACCATATATATAGGTAAAATAGCATTGCATTAAACTAAAATTTTTTACCTACACAAAAATGTCCGCCTTTATAAATTGTGTATCTAATTATACCGGTGAATGTAGTTTTACTATAATTATACCATGTTTTTTTTATTTGATAATGTTCTATAAAGCAAAATCGATTTTTATTATCTGCAAGTTACACTTAAGAAGATAGATTATGTAGATTTCAGATATATTTGAAATCTTTTTCTAAATTTATTCTGCGCACAATTTGCTATCAGAATCTTTGTATTTTATTTATCTCATGAATTACATGATAAAACTTTAAAAATGTAAAAAAGGTCTCTTGCAAATATATAGTATTAAATGGTTGTACATTTAAATTTTTTTGAAAAAATACAACACAAAACAATAACCTTAAAAAAGTGAAAGTTTACTATATTAAGGACTGGCATACGCACGAAAAAAGTTTTAACTATGTTGTGTACAACTTGCTTGTATTTTGGATTCTTTTATACTAATATACAAGTGCAAAAGTGATATTAATCGTTTATCATAAGTATCTTAAGTTTTTAAAAATCCTATAGATAAGTTTTTATTCTATATGGTGCCGGTTAAAACAATGTATTCATAGAAAATTAGCCGTGGTATACAAATATTGTGATGTTTAGGCGGGAAAAATTACCCCGTCAAAAAAAATATATTATTGTCCTTGTACACAAAAAAAATACACAATATTTATCTTATTATTCCATTTATGATGCGTAATTGAAAATTTATATTTTTGCATACCACATCCAAACAAACTAAAGGAAAAAGAAAAAAAAAAATATTTCAAAAATCACAATAAATACAATAAACTACAATATATGCCAACGCAAAACGTGTAAAAGATCGTCTTTATCGTTCCACTACAAAGTCAATACTTATTGATTTATACAAAAATAGTAAATAGGGCTACAGTGGCGTAACCAGGAGGCAGATAGGGGGCAACAGTGAGTCGTAAAACTCCTATAACAGATCTAACACGGTTTAATAAAAAGGGTGAACTTTTTTTGTGCTTTGATCTTTTACTTTTAAAATCTAAATAAAAAGCTTTTTATTATAATTTTTTCAAAAAAAAACTTATAAAGCTTTTTCTCAGCTTTTTTGAAAACTTTAAAGTTTAAAACGTTCAATATACTCTTCAAGAACTTTTTTGTAAACAATGACTACTTTTTGTCTCAAAATGACTAAGTACGCAACTGTGGGCAGGGGCGAATCATCCTCTTGGCGGGCCCGGCTGCATTTTTTTATATACGGATTTTTGTAAAATAAAACGATAGGGCTATGTGTTTTTTTGCACAAGTCTATACTAAAAAGAACAAAAACTTTTGAAGTTGCGTTTCCTGTTGTTAAGTTTTTTTAGTTCAAGTTTTTATAGTTTTAAAATAGACTATAATTATTTTTGCGCAAGTATATATAAAAGATGTATATATGTATGTATAAAAAATTTGCTAACATAAAAAATATTTTTTTTTTAATTTTTTGGCAGTTAAATATGTATTTATACAAATACTATACAATTGTCTAAAATAGAATCGTTCTAAAAGTAACCTTACTTTTTTTTAAGAAAAATGATTAATACACGTATTTACACGTACGAACTGTTACATAATTGCCCAAAGAGTGTTGCAAAATAGTTACATCCTACGATAAGTTAAGGAATCATGAAAAAATGGTGTTTTTTTTGGAACACAAAAAAAATACAAAAAAAAACAAAAACTCGTTTCTCAAGCAACTTTTCATATACAAAACTTTTGTTCTGTTAATACAAAACGTGAAATTTAACAGTTTCATAAGGTATTTAAACAAAGGTTGTTTTACAGATGAGTGCTTTCATGTAAGAGAGATTAACTTAAAACGCCAGTAGCAGATAAGCACGTTTACGGCAAGTAAAATCTAGTTTACATATTGTCTTACATGCGTAACACGAACCTTTTAAGTGTAAAACAATGGCGGCAAGGCATTTATGAAACAGGAAAAAGCCTTTTAAACTTTTTTCGAAAAAATATTGGCATTTTTTTTGCATCAGCTCAAAAAGTACTACGGAGCCTTACAGTATACATTATAGAAGGCATCATTTCTCTGATCTTTTTTTCCATGATGGCGCATTAAAGGGCAAAAACAGTACCATAATGAAAATATATTTACGTATAAAGCTGCACGGATAATAAAATATAACCTTTATTGTTTGCATACGTAAATTTATAGTTTGATGCTTTTTGTCATCAAAAGCAACTGGTATACTTTAAAATATTCCCAGAAATACAAAATTAAAATTTTTATCTTTAAGAAATACTCTAAATACAACAAATGCTTGTCACACATGTAAAAATATTGCTTATAAACACTTAAATGAATTGCATGAAAAATGCTTATAAAAATAAATTTAGATCAAAGGTTTGTTCTAAACAATATAATTTTTTTGTAAGTTATAAAAACCGGGGTTAAAGAATATCTTTGCAGTTCCGCTATGTTTTTCTAAAAAGGTCTTGTGTTTTTCTAGGTAATCTTTGTTTTTAGATTTTTATTTTGTTTTTAAAAATTTCTACAAAAAATTGAGTATTTGCATGAAAATCCAAGCAAATACGCTGTATAAACTTCAAACACAACTTATATACTAAAAACACCATTAAAAGCTCTACAAATTATACGCACTTAATACGACAACGCGTTCAAAGTAGACCAATGCATCGCAAAGATACAAAATCAAGCATAAAACTACACTTTGCTGCAAATAACAAAAAATTAAAAAGTTTATCTAAACAATGACTAATTAAAAATAATATATAGGAGCATAAATATGCACAAAAAAAATAAACAAATGTATTAATTAAACGAAATTGTAGATAAAACCCTAAGAAGCATCTAAATATGCACATCTTATACTTGTTGGTCATTAAATTTTTAAATATTTAATTCCTAATTTCTGTATCTATGAAAACATTTCGTAACTGTTTTCTGCTATTTTTAATTCTTGAAGATTGTACATTTTTACATACTTTGTTCTGCTTTAATCGCAATAATTTGTATTTATGCCAGATGCATTTTGTCATAAATTATATTTTGATTGTCTTTAAAGCCAAAAAAAATTATATCATTGCTTTTTTTGTTGATTGCTCTTTACGAAAAAACAATTATGCCTTACTATTTTTTACGTTCCCTTTTTGGTTTTTTTATTGTCTTATTATTATTTTTTTCTGATTGCACATAACTAATTATACGATAAATAATATTTGAAATAGGACTGCCAAAAAAAAACAAAAGCAAGAAATATCTTTTATTACAGTGCGCGGTTGTAACCAGTTGTAAGAATGATTTTTTTATACAAATAATTTACTTACCTTTTTCTGTGCATTAGTCAAGTCTTAAAAATCCGTAGCCGGCATTTTTGGCACACGAAATAAAGTCGCATGTGTATG
>JAQFYM010005627.1:0-12946 GCA_034694785.1 Agrenia bidenticulata
AAGGTCATTTTGAGACCAGAAAATTAACATCTACTCAAAACAGTCGATACTTTACTATTTCGTTGAACGGTTTATTTCTTGTACGCTTATTGCTATTAACAATTATCGGGAAAAGCGGCGAAGCAGTAAACATTAACTGGTTGATAGAGTTTATATGGATATGTTGAAAACGAAATGAGAGTTTAGAAAGAACAAGCATATCTTTGGGGGGTGAAATTGTTTCTATTAAAGATTATGATAATTTTCAAGCAATTAATTCCTTTTCTTTCTTTCCTGTAGGTTGCAAATGTACTAGCTCTCATGTGTGCGTCTCGATATGGCCTTTGTGACTCTGAAATTCTGGACCTGCTTTCTCACACACCCAACTTTTGCTCCAGTGTCACCCATTGTAAGTAAAATTATTCAAACCTTTATAAACACTATAATTAAATTATAGTATAGTTATAGTAAAACATTAATTAGGATCTGTAGTCCGATTAAAAATTAATTGGACTTGAGTATAGTCTCAAAAATATCTGTTTCTTAAAATTATAGTGGACTGGGCCCCAGCCAGCTTATTCCTGGCTCAAATGTGCCAAAGTCTGGGCCCATTTTTGGAATGGGGGGTTGCGGGGGGTACCCTTGTAATTCGATGGAGGGACCAGCTGTTATTCCAGATTGCCAAAGAGAGATACATTGGAGTGAAAGACGTTGAGAAAAAGACTCGCCAAGTCGTCGTAGATTATTTCAAGGTAAGCCATATGGTTCACGTATACTTCATGTAAGTACTTTCTCTTGATTAGAAGCTGCTTATTAGTTCCAGACTCAAAAGTCAAACCAAGCCTATCTGATTTAAACCTGATATTGGCTTATTTATAGGGAGCATGGAAGGACAAGAAAAACGGGCGTTTCATCATGGTGACACCGGGGACAGAGATGGGCAACAGGTGAGTCGATCTAGTAGCCAAGCCGTTCTCTGTGTGGGCGTCTGTGTTTTATTCCATTTAAGATAAATGCTTTCTTCTTTCAACAAAGAGAAAGGTTCTTGGATTCACTTTTCCTGTCTTCGTGTCATCATCATGTTACCATCATGCTCAGAATTCTCGAGTAAAGTACTTACGGCATAACCCCCCCCCCCACCTCCTCCTCAAACTTCTCCTACCTGTCAACGAATGAATTACAATGGATTTAGTCTTTCAAATCCATTCACCCTCTGAAAAAAGACGAGTTGAATTTCTTTGAAATAAAAAAATATTGTGTCAGTGACGTTTTCTAACGTAATCGTAATTCCCAGTATATAATCTTTCTCATTGCTGCAGTAAGAGTATATTCACATAATTGTTTTCAATTATAAAATTAATTAAATTCAATTAAAGCTTTTCATGAATTTCCCAGCAATTTAATGAATGAGTAAAATGTCGTGAATAATTCTATTCATGACTGATTGACTAGTTTAGATTCAATATCTATAGAAGAAAGTAAAATAGTTCTATCTTTCTGCAGGGCTTGATGATGGTAAGATGATTTTTATTACATGACGACCCTAGATGTGAAATACATAGAATGTTTAAATTGACGGATATTATGCAGATGTGAATCTCATTATTCTTGAGCTGACATTGATGGATAATATAATTAATGCTGAATTGATTATCATGAATTTGATAGGCATCACCGTCGAAAATTAGAAGAAATCCCTTATCAACAGTTCCACATAGAAGGATCTATAAAAACATCGTTCCTATGCAATACGGATAGATTGCTGGAAAAACTTCAAGGATCTTCTGTATATCATGTAAGTCAGGAAAGAACATGAATTATACATTAAATTAAATGTATAATGCATGAGATTGATTTAATTCTTTAGATTAATTTACTTGCTTAGTTTTAAATCTGCTAAATTAGTATTGGTGAGTTCTTTTGAGCTAATTCCTTCTTGGATTTTCCCAGGTAATCGAGGACATTATGCTGGAAGTAAGTGGAGATAAAGCCAAATTAGACGGAGATCTTTCCCTACTTTTAACTACGCTTGAACTTAGTGCAAGTGCTTTGAGTTATGATGGACAACAGCTTTTAGGCCAAGTTTACGGCCGACTTTTTCCTTTGTTTCAAAATGAATCAGCAGAAATCTCGAGTTCGTGGGCCAGCAACTGTCCCTTTATGAAAAGCCTGTTTGATCAGTGTAAAAATCCTCAAATTCCATCCTTCATCCCCATCTCCTCTTCATTGGTACACGGTCCATCAGGAGCAGATGAGACCAGTGCCCATAAACTAAAGTTCTCCGAATTAGGAAATGGGGATGTGTATTTCGATGAGATAACCAGATTAAAATCCGGAAATCAATTCGCCGTCAGCTTGTCCACTACGGACGAAGAGATGATAGTTTGGAATGTCTATGATGAAAAGCCAGTCAGAACTCTTCGCAGTGTGTTCAATCCAGTGAATATGAAAATTATTGATGACACTCGTGTGGTCATACTCTGCGGTCGGGAACTCGAGATTTACAATTTGGATGATGGGTCATTCTTGAGCAAGTTGAAGGGCGTGATGAATCAGAAAATGCCATATTTTGGATTACACGACGACAACCACATTGTCTCTCTATCCAGAAATAGGATGTATGTTAATCTTATTAACTTAACTAGTGGGGAGTGTATTTCAACTTTTAAAGTGGGAGAAGACCGTTTCCTCAATTCTTTGATCGTTTCCGAAAACGGGAAAATCCTAGTTTGCGGGGATGAAACTCAGAAACCATTCCCTTTGCTTGTTTGGGATTTAAATTCTAAGAAATTATTATATGATCTCCGTATACCTCATCATGAATTCATGACTCAGCTTTCGGCTATTACGAAAGAAGGACATTTTGTTTGCTGTGTTTGTCGGGTAAGTCCTCGTAAATAAGTTTTCATCTGGGTTGAAAACTTGGTCAAACAAAATTCATTATACTTAAATAACTTTTACTGTGGAATTTTATAGGAGGTTGACGATCCTGGTCCAAACTTCATAGTTGTTTATGATCTTCAAAGTGGTACCCTGTTTAAGAAGTGGAAGCCAGGATTCAGTACACTAGCCATCGCAATTTCGGCGCAGGGAGGGTGTGTCATCAATGCTTTAGAAGACAACAGAGTTTTGGTTTGGGATCTCGTAACAGGTAACTTATCATGGCTATCAAAATCTATTGTATTTTTTATACAATAAAACTGTAATTTAGGAGCTTGCAAATACTCGTTATCCAAGCACACGGCGCCAGCAAATATACTGCGGTTGGATCAGACAGGGGCACGTTGTCTTTCATGTGACTCTACAGGTCGAGATCGATCTGTATGTCTTTGGGACCTTTCTAAAGGTGCATATGGATAAAGATTGTTCTCAAATTTGATTCATTTTAGCCTATAGAAAAGATTTATTTAAAGATTTCTACCACTAATTTAGGAACGCTGCTGTCCATTTACACTCCCGATTTCTCATTTTCAGCATGTGAAGTGTCAAACGATGGGTCTGGAGTTGTTCTAGGTAATGTTCTAATTCTATACCGCCATATATGACTTTGACTGGAGAATTAAAAAGGACTAATGAATTTTAATTTTGTGCAGGGATGAAAGGTTCCAAAACGATCGCAACGATTCAATTTAAAACCAAAGGGTCCGTCGCGAATCAGGAAGAATGTTTCGGAAACGCAGAGAATTTAGGAAAAATATTCGACCTTAAAAGTCCTTAATGGATGCCTGGATTAGCCAGAGCCGAATTAAAGTGGTTCCGTACTTCATCAAAGGTTAACTTTAAAAAGCGATCTACCATCCACAATGTAGTTCAATATCATGTAGAGAGCTTGTTACTTTAACGTTTCTACCCTAGGCTCAAGTTTAATTGCACAATCTCAACATTTAATTTGTAAGTTATTGGAGCCCGTAACCGTCAATACTTATGGTTGAGAGCTCAAACTCGTCTAGTCATCTTCGCCGAGCTTTCCAATGGCTATGTATACAAATCCGAGAAGTTATCACGAAATAAGTACACAAATCTCATATCCATAAATCAAAATGATCTGAGCATTTATCTTACTACTCATAGCATTAATTTTTCATTTTTGACCGTAATTTAGTTATTAATTTTTAATTTTAATGAAATGATACCCAGCTGGTTTGGGACTAAGTTAGAGAATATGGTCTTGAAACCTTTAATCATAAAAATGATGCTTCACTCTTTAAATGCCTCACAAACGTTTTTTTCATACCAAAGGAACCCCTAAAATCTACCATATATACTTACTCTATTTTGAAGTCCGTGTCAGGAAAACGATGAATCTCAGTTGCTTTGCACAAAGTCATTCGATATATTCCATCATAAGTAATTTAATCAAACTCGCTTATGCAGTCTAATTTCAGAGCTTATAATGTTAGCAGTGCAAACGCAAAGGGAATCGTATTTAATGCTAAAAGTTAAAGTTCCTAAGAATTATTGCAGTATACTTTATTCAGTCACATAAGATTACAGTACTTATTATTAATCATGAAGCTTTATTAGTCATCAAATCTTTTCATTTCTCGTCATACTAAAATATGAATGAACGTTAGTAAAATGATTTCAAACTAATATATGGAATGTATTATGCAAACGTAACGAAAATCTAAGGCAAACTAAGAGCTAGAACGTACGAAACAATCAAAAAGGGGTTGCTGGTCGATTATCATCTACGCAAATGTGTAACTCACAAATGTATGAATAGATTTCATTGTTTGTCAGCATGATTGCAAAGTAGAACAGAAAAATCACAATTTATTTCGTACACTTAAAACTCACTTGACTGGAAATAAAAAAGTAGAGTGGTTGCCACAAATTGTATGTAAAGTATCGTCTTGTTTTATTACACCGTATTTTTTCTTCGAATTAAAATGTCACTGCAAACCTTAGCATGTGCTCAGGTTCAAGCCTCATGTTGAAATTTGAATGCAATCATGGACACCCCTACAGAATTCTCTCACATGCCATCTGTACCTGTGAGTTATTCCGCTGGATAATTTAGCGCTTTAATTGGTAATTACTCCTAATTTACACCTAGAAGTTCCGCCTCATAAATACAACTCTCCATTTACGTATGCGTATTTTTTATTACAATTGTAGACATTCAATCTGTGCGGTACGCATACTCAATCACCCAAGTGAATAAATGCTAGAAAAATAATCCATGTTTTGTGAATGCATCGCACGACTTCCAAATAAATAAACCTACGTCGCCATGAAAAATCCTTTGCATCTCCCCGCGTTGAGTCCTGCGAGTAATGGATTACAAAAGGCAACGTTGTTTAATGCCGTCACGGCTGTTCTTACAGGATTAGTCCGTACACCATCTACTGTACTTGTGAATATCTGAGTGACATTGATTCCGACAAGTTCTGGAAGATATACAGCAAGATTACCAACAGTTTCAATTACAGCACCGGGAAATGAGGGGATCACTTTCATGAATGACTCGATGGAGCCAAGAAGACCTCCGGGGGGTGGAGTGACTTTTATGACCGCAGTTTCTGATTCCAACTGTCGGAGGTTTTGCACAGGAACGTTCAACTTTGCCGTAGCCAATGCGTTCAAATCAACTGGAATGATATCAATCTTAAAGGTGCAATTATCATTGGGAGTATTTATAAGATCCGTTTCTCGTTGAAAGACAGTTACGTTGAGATACACCTTAATGGAATTTTAAATTTAACGCTAAATAAAATAAAATGTTGATGATATACGACTTATACGAGTAAAAAAACATTTGCAAAATTACCACAGAGCTGGGGCTCCTGTCTTTCAGGCCATTGTCCGTTGTTGGTACATAAGACAGTTGTACTACTGAAGGATACCCTGACGTCTGTGTAAATTTATTTGCATTTCAAGTCAAGTGTTTAAGATGGATAAAAGCATTTATGCATACCTGACTCTTCAGTACCAAAAGCATTCCAATAGATATGCTAATGCAGGATTTCATTTTTAGAAATTTTTCACAGAACATGAAGGCAAATAATGTAATGCTTGGCAAGTACTTTGTAGATAGACATACGTATCTTCTGCTGAAATTACTTGCAGAAACTTTAAGTGATGAATTTGAAATACGCTTAACTTCTTGACAGTTTCTGATCTGCTCTTTGAAGTTGCACAAATTGAAACTTTTGTATACGTTTTAAGTAGTGGAATTCCTCGTTCTTTATAAACGACTGTCGATAAGCATGAATAGGTAAAAAAAATAATCTAATAAATTGTCTTTTGTTATTTTTACCAGTAACCAGTGATGGGATTTTTATGACAGATGAAATGATATTAAGCACTGTAAATATTGTAATACATGTCTGTTTTATTTGTCTCTAATATGAGAATCCCGTTGATTTCATTAGCATCAATTCATCTGTACAAATGCACACTTATGTATCCTCTGCATACGCTTCCGGTAGAATTTCCATCAATATGTATGTACTGGATAGAACATTGGTATGGATTTTGACAATACAATATGGGTCGAGATAATGAACGCACCTTCATGGACACTTTGATAATCTGAACATTCTCAGTCCATTCTGTGCAAAGGATTCAAACATAGTAAGCGTTAGTTTCGGTAACAACTATGATTAATTGTTGATGATCACCCAAGTAATTCTTTTTTAAATCATAAATATTCATCAATAAAAACTTACCGGTATAAATACCGCTTACAAACTGGACAGCTGTCCCCGGACTTCAGGCAAAGTCTGAGACAATTGAAATGAAAGTAGTGCTGGCAAGGAGTAATCCTAGCATATTTCATTGGTGTCAGGCAAATAGTGCAAACCTTAAATAAAATTTAAAGTTTAAAATATTTCTTGGCACAGAAAATCTGAAAAAATAATAGCTAAGTTATAGCATTACTGCTTACATCCTCGTAATCTTCAATTTCTTGCTCGCTAGCCTCTCTGAAATCCTTAACACTATCCAACTCCACCTTCAGCAGCCTCATCTTCTCCTTCAGAACTCTGTATGGTCGATAAACATTAGTGAAAAGGGTGAGAGTTACTAATTTTGCATTTGGAAGCAGTGGGACCATAATAAACAGACTCAATGCAATGATGGACGCTTTGAGAATAATTGCGGCATAGAAAGCCTCCAGTCCTTGTATTTTTTCAATTGTGTTTGGTAAATAGAGAAGAAGATTGGGGATCATGGCTTGAATTCGGGGCTCCGTTAGGGTATAGTAGGTCAACGTTAAGAACAGGTATTTAATTGTCGGCTGATGCTGAAGTCGAAATCCATGCTCGGCTCCCAGAACTATCACAGTAATTTGTTTATACTTTGAAACTTGCGGCTTTTCAAGAAAATTAAATAGTAAACTATAATTAAGTTTAAAATCTTACTCAGGAAAAAGCATACGATTGTGACCATGAAAGTAACTGCCTTAGTCCACTCCAGACCCACATTAATGGAAGTTAAGGCTAGATGCTTCACATTGCTATTTGGTGTTACTCGAACACTCATATCCCAGTCCTTGCGTTCAATTAACTCCTACACCAATACGTCATCTTTATTATCATACATTCCTGACAACTTGAAATTGTTTAATTTGCAATGTATAACATTTATGACTCATCAAGTTACTTTTATGTAACCGATGCAATAGGTCACAAGATGACAGAACAGCAGACCGTAAATAACACTTGTAGCCCTCTCCTGTTCGTCCAAAAGGTATCTTGAGCAGAGTGTGACGAAGACTAGCTAGATTATTAAGACCTGTTATTGTTAAATCTTTTTATACTTGAAAATAATATCAAAAGTTCAACCAATTTCCCAAAATAATACTACCTGGTTCATTAAAATTGATAGATTGTTCGAATATTTCCCATCCTTTGACGTGCTTCTCTTATTCCATCTTTCATATTGTATGAGGCGCTGATTAACTCTTGGGTGAGTGTTAGACATAGTTTTTGAAATATATGAAGTTCAAAAAAAAATTTTTATTGAAGTGAGAACTAGAAGTGGGTTGAAAATTGCGTAAAATTTTATGTCGATGACACTTAAGGTCATATAAGTATTACAAGAGAGGGAGGAGGATGCTTGTGATTACGTGAATTTAATGTTTTCGTAACTGGCGTCTCGGCTCCCACATTATTCTCACGGGAGTTCACTATTTTCATTCTATTTTCACATACATCTGATCACCCGAATGGCCATGCCAATATCGGAATAACATTCGAATACCGAATGTATTTTTAGAATCGTACATTGCACACTCTGGCTCCGGCCAGCACAACCCGAGTAGTTAAAATGATTTACTCCAACTGTGATAATTAGAGATTTCGATTAAATGGGTTACCGATCGAAGTTTAGAGAACTTCAGGCATAAGCGATCTAAGCACGAAATATTAAAATGGACAATCCACTATTTAATCTATATGTAAGTTTTCATTGCTATATTGATATTAAATAATTCATTTTACTTAAAAAATCCTTAACAATTTATAGGTATTGGAAATAGTTTTTGACCATCTCAAACTATCCACATTACTAAACTGTCGGTTAGTATGTCAAGTTTGGAATGAAGAAGTCCTACGGACCTTGGAGAGGGAGCAAATCACTGCCTATCTAAAAGGCCAGCAGGATATTTTAGAATTCTCTGAATGCCTTAGATCGTCAGAAAGTCACCCCTACTCCAGATTCTGGATTGAATTGCCACAGGAAAAAGATTCAAAAGAAGTTTATGAACTCCTCGACAGCTTGAAAGATCGCCTCAAGCATGTAAAATTTGAATATGAGCCGATGTCGTTTGGCAAAGATATATCAGACGAAATCGTTGATGATGATATTGAGCCAGAGAGTATAACCCAATCTGAAATACTACCTTCAATAACACTACCAGAATTAGAGTCGCTTCACCTCTTCACGACCAATTTGTACCCCCCAGAATCCAGTGATGGTTTTCATCGACTGCCAAAAATCTTCGATACCTTGATTCTTCCCAGCTTGACCAGCTTGAATGTGCAGCACTTGTATGATACAGATTGTGCTGAAATTGTGAAAAAGTTGGTTAATAGTAGTGGAAAACGTATTACGTATCTTAAGTTTCCTTGCAACGAACTGCCTAAAATTGCTGGAGATGTAGATCTTATAAACTTGAAAGAATTGGATATTTGTGACCTGTTTCATAGTTCTTTTGCAACCAATCAGACCATTCGATGTATAATAGAGTCGTGTCAAAACCTACAGAAGCTTTCCGTGGAATTTGGTTGCAGAGTCTCATTTGAATGGATTTTCAAATTATTTAACGCCCTGTCCCATTCCGTAGAGTATCTAAAATTAATCGTTCAAGACAGGAATTTGTTATCCAGAACAATTCAACGAGTTGATTTCCATTTCCCTCATATGCCCAAGCTGAAGACTTTATTTCTGAGGTACACAAATCCTGGATTAGTCTACTATATTGATGGGATGCCAGAACTAAGGACTTTAGAACTAGAAACCCCTTGGACTAGGAAGGTACGAGGAAATATTTTTCCAGGAATCGAAAACAAGGCCTACAACCAACTCCAAGCGTTGAAGTTATCAGAAATTTTAACTGCCGCCGATGTGCAGAAAATTAATAAATTGTTCCCGAGTTTAACCCTCTTTTGTGCATCGTTTGAAAACAATGAAGCGCTACAAGAAGTCTACAAAAATATAACCAATTTAGAATGCTTTATTGTTGATAAAAAATCGTCTGTGACTGATACTGGAGTTTGCGGAATTTCCTTCGAAGATTTACAAAGTCTAGATGGAGACTTTTTAAGTAGCCAAGAGGATCGGTCTAATTGGTCCGTGGGAAAATGTCAATCCTTCACAAGGGGAACTGACATTGGAGATTTACACAGTAAGTTGGTTGGTATTTATTGCTGTATCAAAATTCATTAATTTCCTATTTTTAGTATCTCAAAAGCAATTAAGCATTTCTTTAATTTAATTTAACTTAAGCCCACAATCTCATGTTTTTCTTTACAGGATTAAAAACTCTGAAACTTGTACAAATCGATCTTACATGGAAATCCTTGGTCTTTGGACTTCAAACTATGAGACATTTACAATCCTTATCCATTCAGGTTTGTATTCTATTAAAAGGAATGGCCACAGCTTGGTTAACTTTTCTTGTTTTCAATTTGTCAATTGTAGGCTCATGTTTTGAGAGTAGCAGACTTAAATATCAAAGAAAATGATTATACGCTACAAATGCTGTCCAAGTACCTGCCTAAACTAACAGACCTGACTCTATGGATAAGACGAAATGCAGAACGGTTGACTTCACAGGAACTCAACTTTTTAAATTCCACTTACCCTCAATGGGAGGTGAACGTGGTCAATCAAATTCAATGCAATAGTCCTTAACTTCACTCATTCAAGTGTATAATTCTAATTTATATGCTTTGTTCTACTAACTGAGAGTAAGATGTGGGAAATAGCCATGTAACAATCACCTCATTAAGTGCTAGTATTAGTGGCAGTGTTGAATGGCTGAAAATTCTTACTCGTTAAAAAAAATGAACAGGATAATTGCCATCCAACCCTGTGTTGTGACTAATTGTAAGTTGAATATGAATTTACACTATATTTAATACCTTGCTTTAGTTTTAACATATTATTCCATGGTTTTAACCTTTCTACTAATTGTTTCAATGCCGTCTTCTTCCTTTGTGAATCTGTTTTCTCCCCAAGATATTAAAATGTAAGTAAATGAGCTGCATTAACTTCGATCTTGTGGAAATTTGGGATAGTTAAGAGACAGCTTTTATTTCATGCTACTCTCAATTGTGACCGAGTATAATAAAATAGTAATAAAATTACGTATACTTTCATCATAAACATTTATAAATAACGACGTTTCTTCCTCTAATAATTAAGCTATTTTCTTGGCAAAATGATTTTATAGTCCTTGTGGGATGAATAAATTTAAAACTACTGAGAACTGTGTAAGATTGAAATACAAGAGGACGGAATTTAATACAGAAAATTAATTAATTAATGTCCATAGAAGAAGCTAAATGTCTTCAAATTTTGTTGCCTTCATTTGTGGAAAATGTGAAATATTTGATGTAACAAAGTTATTTTTGCATTCCTTGGTAAAAAAGGAGCGACCAAATACACTCCTTCCGAACGTGTTATCACATCCCAAGATATTAATAGCTCCATTTGCTATTGTACTCCTGAAGTTGTAGTTGTTCCCTTTGATCTCGACAAGTCCATCGTAAATAGTATTTGATACTCGTCCGCAACAAGTCCCTTCGCTCAGCACAAGGGCAAGAATATTTCCCAAACTATTATGTATTGCAAGGTTATGCAATTTGGTTCTGTTCCCTGACTCTACAATGATTCCAGAAGTTGCTTGGGACCATGATATATCTCGAAACGCGTTGTCCGATCCTCTGACAAATATACCATCCTCTACATCATTTATGGATATAGAGCCAAAGACATTCCTAGTTCCTTCAATGAGAACGGCTTGCTTGAGACCATAAAATCCTAAAGATTCCATTGAATTGTTATGTCCTTCTAGATACAATCCTTCTTCCACTCCACTGATGTTCATGTCCCTTAGAAACAAATAATCAGCCTTTAGAAAGAGCGTCGTGGTATTTCCAATTAATCCAGTGGCAGATGACCCATCTTCGTTCTGAGATCCGATGATTTTGATTTTATGATACTTGTCACCGCTCCTCTGCATCACAAAGTCCCCATAGTAGTCTCCTGGCTGAAGCTGGATCGTGTCCCCAGGGTTAGCTTTGTCTAAGGCAGATTGAAATTCCTGAGAGGTGATTGGCTTGTATTCTTTACACTTTGATAATGGCACGAGCACATGCAAAGTCAAAAAGATTATCAGGAATTTCTTCATTTCTGAAGTTTTAGCGAGAATGACGCAAGGTGTTAATGGATTTACGAATCGAAGGTAGGAGGTATTAGCTTGGATTTAGCTGGAATAAACTTTACAGATTAGAAAGGGAATTCTTCTGTCTTCTGGAATAAGTGTCTGTTAGTGAATGGGAAATAAATATTGTTGAAGAAGTTCAGTAACTGTTCATTTGCATATGACACACCTATCTCCTTACTCAACCCCTGATAGACAAGCACTAAGCAGCAGTACAAACTATGAAGACATGGAAAGTAAAAAAAAAAGGATGCCTACAACCTATAATGAAATATTAGAGTTTACCAGTCACTTTGTGAATAACAACATCTACATAAGCATAATAATATTATAAGGGTTGCAATGGTCGTTTGAATGCATTAGTCTGCTGCTACTTAAGAAAAATAAGAAATAAAAACGAACTAGCAACGCTCAACCATTGCACTCTGAGTTTCCTTTTATGGAATACTTACTGTCTGTAAACTTCTTGTCAACCGCATATGCACTGGGAACTAGTAGTTAATCTGTTAACGTGACACGTTATGTTAATTGAATAGAGAAGTGTCTATACACTTTTTTATGCTAAACACTACCTGCCTACTTGATTGTTAGAAATATTTTCCGGTCAAAATTTTCTAATATATGACTTGGTATAATTGGGTAAAGTGGATTTGAGTAACTACCTATCATTTCATACCCATTAATAACTAATTATAAATAAGTGTGCTACCGTATTTATTCTGCCATAATTCTAGATGTTTGCATTTTAAAACTTTAAACAAGAATGAGCCCCAATGAAAAATAGGATGCATGCCCATTGGAGAATTACAATCAATCAAGAATTACAATAAAGTCGGGAATCTAAATGAAATAAATGCATCCGAGGTAAAAAAAAAGAAAGAAAAAAAAAAGTATTTAAAATTTATTTTGACTTGGGTCATCAAACTTTTGGAAATCTTCGGTTCCCCACATTCCACAGGTTAACTTTAATTAATTTAATTAAATTATTAAACTATTATTGTCTATAAAAGAAAGCAAGACCCCTGAAAAAGTTTAAAAATTCTGCAAGGTTATCTGGTTTCTAACCAAACA
>JAQFYM010005628.1:0-12944 GCA_034694785.1 Agrenia bidenticulata
TTCAAGTTCATATTCATATTCATAGTCATATCATATTCATATTTATATTCATATTCATATGCATATTCATATTCATATTCATACTTATATTCATATTCATATGCATATGCATATTCATATTCATATTCATATTCATATTCAGATGTATATTCATTTTCATTTTCATATTCATATTCATATTTATATTCATATTCATATTCAAATTTATATTCATATATATTCATATCTTATTTTCATATATATATTCATTTTATTTTCATTTTATTTTATTATTTTCATTTTCATTTTCGTATTTATATTTGTATTCATAATCATATTATTATATTTATTCATATTTATTTTCATGTATATTCTTATTTCAGTTCAAATTCTGAACATATTGATATTCCTATTTATACTCATATTCATATTCACATGCATCTGCTGACTTATACATATACTCATACTTATACCTGTACTTATACTTATACTCATACCATACTCATACGTATACGTATACTCATACTTATACTCATACTTATACACGTACTCATACTCATACTCGTACTCATACTCATATTCATACTTATATCTATACTCGTACTTAAACATATACTCATACTTATTTTTATACCCATACTCATACCTATACCTAATAACATACTTTATCTCTTACATATGCTCACACCCAATAATATACTTATACTCATACATATAATAAACCTTATGATTATTCGCATGTTTATTCCCAAATATTAATACGATCATATTAGACCATATTCATACCCATATTCAAATTTAATTCTATAGTTATGTTTAATTTCTATTTGCTGGTCATTTTATATTTATATGCATTTTGTCTTTGACGAGGGGAACATTAGCTGTAATCAGGCCCCCGGGGTCATAAGATCCCTTGGATTACGCTTTTTTGAAAATAAAAATCATCTAAAAACCTTTTGCACTCGTTAATTTTATCTTTTTTTTAATGCTGGACATATTCTTTTTTTATTCTAGTAACTAACGGCAACACAATCACATTTAGCAGCAGTCAATTCGACTATCGCAAATGCTAACGCAATACAATTTAAGGTATATATCGGTGTATGATTAAATTGTGCCATATTTAGTATTAGACTTTTTTTAAAAGTAAGTTGTAGTTTTATAATGAGCAATGACATTTGTTGTTTACATAACTCAAACATACTAGGACTCTAGTTTTAAATACAATTAATTGACAGTTTTGCACAGAAAAAAAAATTTATTTACAGAAGTCCGTCATTCTTTCGGCATAACGGGGCTTTTTAGACAGCATATTTGCAAATATAATGCGAAAATAATAACATAAAAATATAATACGTTAAAAGTTTCATGCCATATTACAACTACTTAGAAGAATCATGTTATACGGGTATATCTAAAATCCTAAAATTTGTGCATAAAATATAGACAAACTGCAGGTGATTTGTCTAAAGATATTATAAGATATCTACACTGCGGTCAAAAAGAATAGGTGTAGGATAGTCTAATTAATTATAAGCGCTGTATTACCAACAATGAACATGTTTAAGCTATTGCATGAGTATTTTAAGCAGATAACTTTTCTATTCATGTTATGAATGCCTGGATTTTTTTCCCAACCCATGATAGCCTGTTTTTTTTTGTTCAATACATACATTATTTTCAACAGATTCCTGTAAAGAATGTTTTAGTTTTTTTATGTTGTTTGTACCAATAATGAATTTTTATGCGTGAAGTGTGGTTCTTAAAAAAATTTATTTGTATAAACCTCATAAATATAAATAAGTCATTGCTTACAAAGAAAATGACTATACTAAATATAACCTTAAGTATTCAACTATATTTGTTACACTGTGGCTAGTTTGGTGTAATTATTCTGTGTCTTAAAACAATTTGTGAGTAAAAATGCGTTTTTTGTACGAATCTATGCATTTTGGCACATGTAAAGCGCGCATTAGGCCGTAGAAGTTTACATCGTGAACATGACCGCAAAAAAGAACACCCGCTTTTTTTGCAACTATGCAAAAATTTACGATTTAACAGACTTTTTTACTGAGAGATAATGTTTTGTAACTAAATCCAAGTAAATCTTACCTCGCATTTGTTTATCGTCACACTGTATCAGCGTGTCGATCTGTATCTGCTGCAAGTATATTACGGGCATAAAAACTGTATATAACTAGCGTATGCATATTTTAAAACAATTTTTTCTTAAGTTTTTTTACAGGCAAACGAAAATAAATACTCTGACTGCATTTGACAAAAACAACACAACAAAAACTTATACTACTATATACGTTTTAGTTTTTTTAACTATATCGAACCTAAGAAAAACATATTATTTTATGTTTTTATTATAAGGGTAGCCTCTGAAACGTTTTCATATACTGAAAATAGAACGTTTGATTAAAAAAAAAGGTTTATGTATAATATGTACACAAACTTAGACGGTATCCTAAAACGTGTCTCAAGAATACAAAACACTATTTTAACATAAAAAATACAGGGGATCTCAATACATTTGGGAACTGTAAAAGACATTTATTATATTTTTCAATTTTTTTTAGTTTAAAGGTTTGCGCAAGTAAGCTATACACCAGAGGGTTTCGCAGAACATAATGATACGTAAACAAACTAATGCTTAAAATTATTGTAACAGCAAAAAAAGAATTGTTTTTAGCAAACATACCGGTTTTAAAATGTATTTACTGCATTTTTTTTTGTCAATTATAAGTTTTCCGCATAAAAAATACTTTTTGCGTTCAATTTGGCAAATAAATCATATTAATACACATTTTAGCAAAAGATCTTTATATAGACGCAAAAAAGCGTTTTTAACCCATGAACCACTTTATCAGTTGTTTAATTCAGCATAAAAACATAAAACACAAGCTTTTTATGTATGTAAAAATTTACGTTTTTTATTCAACACGACATATACATGTGTACATCCGATTACAAAAAAACTACGCGCAAGTATTTTAGTGCTTGTTGGCTTTAATTTTATGCTACAAAACCAAATACTGCAAAACACAAAAATTTGTTAAAAAAATATGCAAACACTATTACCGTGTGTATTTAATGCATATTTGCAGCACTAGACGTTAGAATGCTGCGCTTTTATATAGTTACTATTAGAAAGGGTATGGTCTGTCTTATAGAGAAAGATTTTTAGTTTTACAAGAACCGACAATTCACAGATATTATGCATTGCCTACAACAAGGACAGAACATCACGGTATGTTGTAAGCTCGGTATCAAAAAGATAAGAAAAACGCTGTCCACAAATAAAAAAGGCGTTTGCTAATTGACAGACTAACTACAATATTTTAAAAGCAAAATAACAGACACACAAACACTAAAACAAAAGAAATAACAGCGTAACTCTGTACCAGTTATAAAATAGTGTATATTTAGTCATAAAATGTGTCTAAATCCAGCTGTAAACGGCGGCATCTTACAAAATATCAGCATAGCAAAAAAGTGTAAATGAACTACAGAACGTCAGCTAACTCATGTGCATCTAAGCCAAGGTAATGGCATTGTTTGTATATTTGCCATTATAGCAAAAAAGGTTTAAGTTAATCTAAAGATACGAAATCTTGCTCACATGAAGCAATGTAATAAAATAAAAGCAAATGGGTGTTTAAATGCTGTTACAAGAAAAAAAAACAAATTTAAAAAAGATTTCATATAGTTATCTTTATTTTAATGCTCAAGAAACAAAAAATACTAGAATTACTTACAGATGGCAAAATATAATGTATACTGTACTAAACGCATTTGCTAATATTATTTTCAATGTAGTTTTTTTTGTCTTCACTGCTGAATACATAACGTAAAGATGTAAGAACAATGCTTTCTATACAAAGGGTTAATGGTGCATTAAATTCACAGTTCCTAAAATAAGTAGTAATTTTATACTCATGCGCGTAAAAAAATGCATATACCAAGTAACGCATAAATGTAGAAGATAAGGTAAACACTTGGAAAAGAAAAAATGCCGGCGAGTTGTATCATCACAAATGTTATAACGTGAAAAACACGTTCGAAAGATCTATGTGGGTTGTAAAACGTCGCTTTCTGTGTATTAAAACTGTCCCTTTGTATTTATCTTTCGTAAGATAATCTGTGTTTTGCTAAAAGGTGTCTATACTATATATAAAGATATGGTTTAAGAAATAATTAAAACCTTGTTGCATGATGTTATAAAAAGCGTATGTTTATCATGTCTGTTGGAATTTCTCCGCACATAATGTACAGATTCTGTTACTTGTGTGTAATCATATAATGAGATGAGCAGAATATTCATGGTTTAAAAAGAATTAAAATTTATATTCACGATTTTGAGTGTAATGCTATTAGGAACTATTTGTTTTGTAAGTATGTAATGCCCAAGGTAAAATTCAACAAATAGCTGCAAGATAATACATTCAGATAAAAGCTTAATGGATACCGTTGTTTAGTCTTATGACGTAAAAGTCGTTTATACTCAATAAATGGCATTGTGTACGTAGTTTCAAGCAAACTACGTATTCACGTTGAACAGTTACATTAATTGCATCATTCGCGAGGCTAGTGAAGTTTAATTTTTAAACTGTTAGTTTGTCTTTAAATATAATTCAGACGAATCTTTTACAAAAGGTGTGTCAAATTTTTCTATGTGACTATTGCATCTTGTCCAAAAGCAAAAAGACGAAATAGATATCGCTTTTTTTTTAATACATTGCTCTATTTTAAAGTTGCAATTGTACATCGTAAAAACAAAAAAGCACGTTCTATGCACAAAATACACATAAGCCTTAACGTGCACTTGGGACACAAATCTAACTAAGGGCATGAGGCACACATAGATTCAAGTTAAGTATTCTTGGTATATGTGATAATATTCAGGTGCCGAATTACTTTTTGCCTTGAATTTTGCGTAAAATTTATTTGCCACATTGCACATATATGGTTTTTTTTTTTTTGTTTTCTTGTGCAACTCCTATTCGAATAGTTTAATTTTTATGCGAAAACTTATAGTTGCCGTTTGTTATAAAATGATATATTTCTATTACCGCAAATAAATTTTGTTTTTTTGTTCTATCAGATGCTATACTACACATTTTTTTGTTGTCGTGCCAAACATACGCGATTTCGAACTGGCAATGCGCAAAACTTTGTTCAAATATTGATTGTCTTTTGTTTTTGATTGGAAATAAGACACTTTATGCATTTTTTTGACTAACGCGTCTAAATTACGTTCAATTATCTTCAAGTATTTGTAAAACTATCCCCTGCTGTAACAGGTGATTTATTCTGTTTTCCGTTTTTTAACGCGGTTCGTGTGTCACGGTAGTTCTCGAATATATTTTTTTTGATATTTTTGTATACTTTAATTAATTAAAAAAAATTTTGGGTACCAAAAATTTATATAAATTTTTGGTGGAAGAAAAAATAAAAATTTTTGGGGAATTTTGGAATTTTTTTGACAACAAAAAAAAATCATTTTTACACAAGTATAATCTATGTTTTTTTGTACTTGGTTAACCTGTATATTTTATAGCCTGAAAAACAGGTCAGTGTGTAAAAAACCGTTTAAATTTTTTTGCTAATGTAAAGTGTAACTTAAACATCAGATACAGTGTTTACAGAAGATATAGAATATGGTATTCTTTTTTAAATTTAATTACCCATTTTTTAGTATACAAAAGCTTCTTGAACTTTAAATATACTAGAATAAAAAATTTTTTATTTGGGTTTTTTTAAAAAAAATGTAAATACCCCCCGTTTTTTGTTATTTGCCCAAACCTCAAAATTGCAAACAATACTATAACGTGAAAAAAAAAATACGTTGATGTAAAAAAGTTATATGCAACGTTTATTTTTTAAGTCAATTTTCACACGCAAAAAAAACTATTTAGTAGTAAGTATTTATATACAGGGTATGCATAGCAGAAAAATTTTTTGGTTGCCAATAATGTCAAATTATTATAAAACTTTACGGCTTTTTTGTAGTTTTAGTAAAAACTTAAGTCAGATCTTAATTACTATCTTTAGTAGATAATAATACGCTTGTATTGAATTTTTGGGTTGCTTTTATACAAAGCTGATCGTGCATAATTATCTGATATAATGCATCGCTGATTATTACGTAAAGCAAAATTAAAACTATTTTTTTAGTGCATAGCAAGCAAAAAGATGTGATAAGTAAACAAAATACAAATTTATTTGCCCATAAATGCTTTTTTGTTTTTTTTTTTTGCATAAATCAATAAACTAACGCAATTTTTTTTTTATCTTTACCTTGCGGTCACTAATTTTAGTTTCAGCACAAAAAATGCTATGTTTTGGCTTACGTTTAATGCCAACATGCTGTCAGATTAGACGTAACTAGATAAAACCCGCGGTAATAAAATAAAAGTTATTTGTGTTTTTAACAAAGCAACAATGCTATATTATTCGCATACTGTTTTTGTTCTTTTGATTGTATTGTATAATTTAGAATACACATGATTTTGCCCGACGCTAGTACTTTGCCTTTTTTGTATGAAAAATTTCGAAATACTACGAAAAATGTATCTATTAGCTTACAAATTCGTTCTTTATAAAGCTGTTTTATATTCATTTAGAATAGGAAACGGGTCAAATTCAGCAGCCTCTTTGTAATATATTTATACAAAAACTATTTTTCTATTTGATATATTTTACATAGTCAAGTTTATCCATTGTAAAAAGTCCAACATGTATAATAAAAACCTTGCAAAATTTGCTGCGATAGTGCCTAAAGTAAAAGTTATTAGTCTGTAGATGTCAAAAAAACTTTATCTAAAATATAAATAACTATATTATGCGTGTTTTATTTTTTAAAAGTTATGTGTTTTAAGAACGCTCAAAAAAAAATTGCATTTTTGTCGATAAATACAAAGTAATAAAACAGAAGGAAAACGTAAAAAACATTGAATGAATATGTATAAGAATTACGTACAAGTCTGTTGCATGGGGTGTTGTACAAATCACTTCACAGGAAGAATAAGCTTCTATTATAGGTTCCAAAAAATTCTCAAAAAAATGCTGATTTTTATATTAACCAGGCAAAAGATAATTTATTTTTGTTGTATAAAATAGTAGAGCTTTTTTCATAAACGATATCGTTACATAAAATTAACCTTACAGCCATGTCAGGAAAGAGACGCAAAAGTCTTAGGTAACAGTAACGTAACATAAACAGTATAGAACGCAAAAAAAACAGAAGTTTTCGTTAGAAAAATATAAAATCATTTATCAGGATCAAAAAGAAATGTGTAAAATACATACTGTTAAATTTTTTACGGTAAATATCTTATACCCTAAAGAGCTTACTACGTATTTTTTTATCTATTTGAAAAACAGGATGCGGCACTAGTTTACGACGAAAAAATGCTTAGTGCATTCAATTACGCAAAATATTTTTTTATATCGCAAAATTATTTTATTGAATATATATATATGGCAAGTAACATCTATACAAAATAAATACGGAAAAACGCTCAAAAGAGTGTAGAAAATGCTATATAAGCAAAATTCGAAAAACCATTAGTAAGGTTTTTTATTGTATTCATACCGGCATAAAGCTTTTTTCTTGTGTGATTTGTGTAACAGGTCTTTTTGCATAATGTATGATATACGCCTTTTCTTTTGAAAAAACAGATAAAATGCCTTTTTTATTGAATTTTTGAAAAAAAATTATAACCGTTTTATGAAAATAAAAATGGTATAAACAAAGTCAGATGTCTCTGGTCTCTTTTTGATACGTGCATGACAACACCATACACGTACTTTATAACATAAATTTTTACTAAAATTGTGCAGTAGAGAAATATCATAAAAAGTTTTTTTTTTCTGCATTTTGTTATTTCCTTGCTGAATAATTTTTAACAAACCCTTTTTTCGCAATTTATTTGCCAGATTTATGTTATTTTCCCCTGTTTATCGTTCTGTTGCTAGATTGCCTTAGCTTGTTATCTTTTTGTCACACTACGCAACAACCCGTATATATTAGGCTTCGTATATAGTTCAAATCTAGTTTTTACTGCCATAAAAAAATTTGCAATTCATGTAACAATACTTGTCAAAAAACAAAAATGCGCGTATTTTATTATATTTTAAGAATATCCTTGTTTGTCGTGTCGGGCGCTAAATCTGTTTTTTAAACACCATTGTAAATTTTAATATGTATTTATTTCTTGTTTTCTTTTAAGATTCTCAAAAAAATTTAATTGTTAAGATTTCTGATAAAACTCTAAATCACGTCAAAATTAATTTAAATTACATTTTATTTTTATCAATCCCAACAAATGCAAAAAAAATAAAACATCAAAAAACCACACTACAGATGACCATAAAAAAACAATAGCCCTATTGCTTGGTCTGTCCTGCAGTATTGTTTGCGCACACAAGGTAACTAGTTACACTATATTTGCGACATCTTAAGCTAATATTGTTAAGAATCCATATTGTTATTTATGATGTGAACCTGCAATCCTTTACGTCTAGGAGAGTATTCATATAACGTATACTTCCGAAATCTTTTATTTGTGATTGGCATTTTAAATTTGTAATAAAGCAAAAATTATTAATTTTTTTTGAAATATAAACAGTACCGCAAGCTTTTGCTATTTTTTGCATAAAAATCAAATTGCCTTTTTTTTACTACCTAGCAGTTCAGCAGGCAGCTTTATTTTTATATATGCTGTTTTTTTTCAAACGAGGAAAAATTATATCTAAAAATAATTGTGTCATTTGCAAATATTTTATATTTTTTTTATGTAAATACTACTTATTTTATTTTTATCTATTATAAAACTTTCTATATGTATATTTTAACAAATATAACAGCACATTGATACAAATTGACCGCAAAGATGCTGACCATTATGTACAGTTTTTGCGTTTTTTGTGTATTTTACGCAGTGCTGTAAATCATTCGACAATTTTAATTGTTATGTGTAAAGCTATATTTTTGAGTAGTTTTTGTACGTAAATTCTTTTTTTCAAAAAAAGTGGAACCATTAAAACACGTCAAAGTGGCAAAAAAATGTTTTTTTTAGATCCTAAAAGCAATCCTTTTTGTTATTTGTTTTGCCATTTTATAGTTCTTTATATGTTTTTTTTGGCATACCGAGACAAAAACGCTAATCCGTGACTATTGCTTACTGTGCAAAAAAATCACCATTGTATTAAATACATCTGAACATAATTGCCGCTTATTATTTTTGTTGTTCGTTATGAGGGTATGGTTTTTACCACGGCATTATTATAGTATAATTCCTTCTTTGTATTTTTATCTAAATTAATAGCTCATATATAGTTTTCTTCGCGTGATCAAACACGTTTTTAGTGCAGCATGCATTTAGAAAGCATGCAAACCTATTCTAGTTTGGCGAGTACTAACGTTTTACATACATTGATATTGCAGGCCGTAATAAATAATATGTCATATAATGCAGCTTGACTTACCTGTAGTACTTTTTGATTTAAACTATATGAATATTCACATGTTTTTTGCCGATATTCATCGGAATATTCTTTTTTTTTCATATGCATTTTTAAGAATACGTGTAAGATTAACATTTCAAAATAATTTTTAAATACCTAGACTTTGTCAAAAATTTTTTTACAAGCAAACTCACTTAAATCTTTTTTTTCATTCAATATTTTTGGATTTTTGGTTTGTCACTATTCCTTATAACAAACGAATGTTAATTTTTTGTTTTAATGTCTTAAGTATTACTTTCTGCGCTAGATTTAAAATACGTGATATTAATTTCATACATATCCTATACATATTTTTTTTATATTGTCTCAAACTTGCTTTTTGGTTGAAAAAGTTATTGCTTGAATTATTGATTTTCGACAAAATTATTTAAGCTGCAAGAACATCACTGATATAATTTGCCAAGAAGTTTCTTGTATCTAGTCTTTTAACTATATACTGATTCATCAAAACATAAAATTTAAATATCTTTTTTTCTTGTTAAACAGTATCAACTATTTACAGTCTCTTTATGATGTTCTTTTTTTAATGCAAAATTATGCGAAATTTATATTGATGCGGTTGACGCATAATGCAATTGTTGCATTTATGTAAGGCAGGTAAAATCGTATAAAGATTGTTTGTAAAAACATATCAAAGAGGCTGCAAACTTTTTAGTACCTTTACCTTTTATACTTTTTGTCCTCTTTAAAGTCAAAATTTGAAAACAAAAACATAATTGAATAACATGTGCTGTGCCTCTGGTTTCGCACAATTATACGTTGCCTGTTTTTCTTTTAATTGTCTATACTCTTTTGTAACATGCCAGTATTATATCGTCCTATTTTAAGTTACTTGAAACCGATATAATTTACGCACATAAAATACGAAGAAATGGTCACCATTAACTTTTTACAAAGCAAAATCACTTTATCAGCTTTTTTGTATTTATTGGATCCCTTATTGAATACAAATTTATCTGTTAGAAAAAATTTTTGTGTTTTAAATTTTATATGCACCATACAAGAAAAAAATATTTGCGTGTTATTTTTAACACTTAAAAAAATGGCTAACCCCTAAATTTAACTAATGTTGATACGAAGTTTTCTATAGAAAATTTTTGTAGAATATAAAATGTTTCTTTTGTTGTTTTTTTTATTTTAAAAAAAATTGTATGGATGTAACTAATATTTACTAGCGGCAAAAAACATAATATACGAATATGAATTGTCACCTGCCACATCGCTTGTTAATATGTGTCTTTCATACTATAGTAATGCACACAGGTATTTCCATACATTTGTTTTGCTGTTTTTTTTTTTTTTTTTTTTTTTGAATACAATATTAAAAATGTTGATTATGCATCTAAAAATAAAATCAAAACACAAAGCCTAAATAAAGTACAATCAGAATGAATATGACGAATTCGATCAAATTCTAAAAAAAAAAATTGCAGGCATTCCCAAAAAAAAAAAATGCTAAAAAAAGAATTAGCCGCAAAACCTCTATAAACTCATAGATTAAAATAAAAAAGTCATAATAACAAAGCAATAGAGGCAATAAGTACAAAAAAATTCTGGCGTAAAGCTTAATAGAAAATTTTTGACAATATCTCATACACCTATAGATGTACTTGCTTACTTACTATTTTTGTTGCAACCACGGTCGTACTGGCGAATAATAATTTTTTTGTATTACAACCATAGGTGTAATAAATAATAAAAGGATATAATAGATATACCACTATAACTTGTTCCGCTGTTTTTTCACCTCATACACCTGTGCTTATAATTATGTGATTTACTAGTAAATTGGTGTAGTTTAAGATACGGTTAAAAAATAAAAAAAAACTTTTTTGTTCGTTTATTACTCCTATTTAATATATGTAGAATTGCATGCATAAAAATCAGTAGACAATGTGTTACCATGGCAATAAAATATACCTGCTTTTTTTATGACTAAGATATACTTGATTTTGCTATAATTTATTAAATATACAATATAGAATAATTTGCACAAGAATCTATTCTTAAAAGAATTTATTTTTATTTTAAGATGCAAGACATTTTACTTCTGAAGGTTGACAGCGGTGTTTATTTTGTTACTTTTTTGCGCTTTTATTCGCAAATACAGCAAAAAACACAAAATATTACAAAAAAAAATTCAATTGTCTTAAAAAGAAGTTGCTGATGTTACATTTATGCTCAACCTGTCATTTATTGTCATTTTATTTGTAAAAGCTACTAGAAGAAAGAACAAAGTAAGATTATTTGCTGTTCCTTTAAGTTTACAAATTACGTATCTACTGTTACAAAAGTTGTGTACACTGATACGTACAAACAACTAGAACTTTATTTTTTTTTTGTTGTAATAAGCTTTTGCTTTTTCTTTAGAGCAATATAAAAAAGGCTTTATATAATAAAAAAAACATAAGGAACATTATATTATTCTATTGCATATATATATAAAAATGAACTTTGCAATGTGTTTTTTACCTGATCATCAAAATATTAACTTAGTTTGTATTTTTCTTCCCCTAAAAAACCGATATGTAAGTAAGTATACGAAAAAAGTATTCTAAACGTGATATGTCTGTAACAAAAATTATAGGATCTTTTTTTTAAAGATTCCAACAGTATTGGGTACAATATAATATATTTTAAGTTGTAATGCATAAAAAAAGTCGGTTTTTAAACATAAAAATAGGCTGGAAATACACACAAAGTACCATACCGGCTGCAAATTCAATTAAAGAGGTGCATACTGTATTTTTTTAATTCTATACATGTACATCTTTTTGCATAGTGACGTCTATAATTATATAAAGCTCGAAAAAAAAATTAAAAAAAACAAAAAGCGTATCTTTTAAATTTGTAGTACAACATGTATTAGAAATAATAAGTTGTTACAAAACAATATCCAATAACTTTTTTATTTTTACATTCTCATGACGCAGTAAAATAATTTAATTTTTTTAAAGATTATTAAAAAAAAATGGTTGTTTTTAGTTTCACTGAATTAACAAACCATAAAAGCACATTAATGATTGATATACAGTCGTGTACGAAACTTAGCAATAAAGTGTCTACTAAATTTCTAAATGTCTAATTTTTAAACGAATAAAGTAGACCCTACCGGCTCATTTTTTGCGTTCAAAAAAACATTTTGTACATAACTTTTTTTTTACTTTTTTTTATTCTGTTATAAAATTTTTTTGTAAATAAATGAAAAAAAAACACAGTGCAAAAAAAAATTTTGATCAAAAATATGTATCTGGTACATGCTATTTTGGATGTAAAAATTTAAGAAGCTTAAATTTTTTAGGACACTTTGGGGCTAAATTATCGCAACCGACTGTACACACAGGCCCAATAAATTGCAAAAAAAAAAACAGTTAACAGGATAACGTCTCTAATACAGGACTTTCAGAAAATAAACCAAAATGATATAT
>JAQFYM010005629.1:0-12941 GCA_034694785.1 Agrenia bidenticulata
GTAACCTGATTCATAGCATTCTGCTTACTCTTGGATGGAAGTAATTATTTTTACGAAATTGCCAGTAAGAAGTACGACTACAAGCCTTTTTTTAAAATCTTGTTTAGTTGTGCCTTATTTTTAATAATGTATATTACCTAAAGGTAAATTTTTGTTTTAAGTAAACTTCTTCTAAGAATACAAGAAAATTATAAAAAACGAAATATTTACCAAACGTTTACTAAGATATAAATATTGCGTACATAATAAAAAAAAGTGCATTGTTACCACAAAATTACATTTTCTTGCTAAAAGCCTTTCTTAAAATTTTTAAATACCACAAAAAAACATATTTACATACGTAAAAATTAGCTTGTGACAAAAGTATATTGGCATTTTGCAATCACGATTTAGTGTCCAATATGTTACTATGACTACACAAGTATTTTTATGCTGACAAAAATATGTGGGTTTATCTTATCATTGTCGTCAGTGTTGAAAGAGTTACACCATGTTTAAATTTTATATTTGTAATCAATAAACAACACCTGTTATAAAAAGCTCGACATGAGTGCAACCTAGACACAAGCAAAGACAATATTGCTCGTTGATGTATTTAATAATTTACGGCATAGAGTTACGCATTTTGAGAGCAGATTAACGCATCAGTGTTGTATAAAAAGCTGAAAAATTGCATTTAAGCATGCAAACATTGCAAAAAATATCACGAAATATTCACTTTTTTGTGGTTGCCTATTTGTTACCGTTTTTTTAAAAAATTAAATATATGCATTGAGCATATAAAATTACCTGCATTCATTCATACCTTTTTTTTTACTTTACGTTAAATGTACACAAACTATTCAAATATGTTGATATTCTTTGCATATGTAATCAGATGATAGGTGGTACAAAGTAATACTTTTGCTATGGCGAAAATTATAAAGCAAAACAGACAATAAAATTTTAATGTAAAAAATGAACTTATTTGTTCACGTTTTTTTCCAATTATGTTTTTTTTGGTTTTTAAAAAAGATTTATAAGTAAAAAAAATAATGAACAGATGCATCATTATTAAGCTTATTACAGCAGATCTTGATTCCAACAGTTACGATCCTGGTTGCGAAAAACGACAAATTGTTTGAACTGCTTTAAGTTTATTGCCATCATTATGATCATGTTTAAACACGTTGTAAATGTTGCTTTTCGATTACGACAGATGCCAATTTTTTTAAAAAGTTGTCAAAACACACGTTCAACAGATTGTAATTATTTTTGTGCACGCACAGACTAGGTTTTCAAGAATTTATATAAAAGTTCATGTGTAACTTTTTTTAAACAGCTAAAAACGTATAAAAAAAGTTTTTAAACAGTAAACAACAAATGCAGTAAATTATAACAGTTTGTATCGTTTTTAGAAATATTTATTAAATATTTTAGAAATCTTTTGCATATAAAAAGCTTGTAAATAAAACAAAATCTTTTGAGTTTAAAGAATACATCGAAATGTATAGTATCCGAAAAATAATTGCTAAACCTATCTGACGGCAAAAAATGGCGAAAAAAAGGAATGTAAGTTTTTTAACGCTTGTATTTTGTTACAAAGATTTTTAAACAAATACCAAAGATTTTTTAAACAAATAACAAAGATTTTTGTGCAAGTTTTAAAACTTTAAGGAATTTTTTTTTGCTGCCCACTTAGGGCTCGTTTGGTTCAAACGGCAACATATTTCGTAACAGATTGTTTCGTGCATGGTATATTTTAAATAGTGTTAGGCAAAGTCCTGTTTCTGTGCAAAACATTGTCTGTCATGTTTTAACAGTGATTGAAGACAATTGTTATAAATAGTAATAAAACTGTAATATCACAAAATTCAGTTTGAAGAATAACTTTTTAACCAAACCAGACACGCCCCTGGTCTTATATTTGCTACCGCAAACAAAAAACGAGAATAGGAGTTTTTTCGTGCTGATGTAATCTATCGAAAGTTTATTGTCGTTCGGTTGCGTGTAGAAATAAGTATGTAAGCAGTCTTGTGTGTTTATTTTTTTTTTGCAATTTTTTGTATTTAAAGATATTTTTTATATGCTTTTGTGTCCATTTTATATTTAAAAACTACTTTTTCTACTAGATGTGTTTTTCAGCATACAAACGGCAAAAGATTATTGGTGCGAGTTACTATAAAACAGCCAAGTCACATTTAAAAGACGCATTTGAACACACGTAACAAAGGACAATTGTTACAGGCATCAGCAATAAAATTACAATGTGTATTTATACCAAGTATAGTGTAGTAAAGCCGCAGCTATTAAAAGCAAAAATTATGTTGATCGTATACTTGGTCACAATTTACTGCACTGAAAACTTTATCGCTATAAAAAAGGTTTAAGAAAACGTAAATATATAAATTAAAACAATCGTAAAGCTCTCAGTAAACAGTAAAAAATGATTTTGAACATATATCGTTAAGACTTTTTACTTAAAGTGTCTAAGCTCTATATGGACAAAAAATTTTTTGTTGTACACGTTTTTTGTGCTATAAAAAAGGCAGACTTTTTTAGGAGTGCCGCATTTAAAGATACAAAAAGTACGAATACGGGTAAACCTACATTTTGCACGCATAATGCATACAAATACTTATAGCAAAACCTTTACCCTAGAGGTCAGCACTATCCCGGAAATGTCCGGCTCGGCCCGCGGGTGGGTAGGAAAAAATTTTTAGAACTTCGATTGTTTTTTTGTTTGCTATTTACCCACAATAAAATATTTTGAGATTTATAAAAAAATATATTTTTACTTAAAAAACAATTTTAAATTTTTTATTATAAAAAAAGAAAAAACTGTTTTTAAATATGCAGTGACTATATAGAAAAAAAAAGTTTTTGTATGTAAATAAAAGATAAATGCAGCTTGTATTTATGATTTACTGCTTTTGTGTACAAAACCAGACATGAAATGTATATAAACAAAAAATTAGAAATCTAATTTAAGTCTCTGCAACGCAATTTTTTTTTAAAAAGTCATAGTATACATAATTTAAAATTATTTATACAAGTACCGTAAGTCAAAAACTCGTTTTTTTACAAGGATTTGTTCGTTTGGAGGTGCGAGAGACGAAAGCTAAAATTAAAAAAACTAAAAGTATGCAAAGTCTAAAGAAAGACACATTATATAGGCGGGATTACAAACATATTGCACTGCAGGGCATTTTTGCCTAATGAAATTTAGTTGATATAGCTGTTTTTGCACATATTTCTTGATTTATTGCTATTTTAAGCGCATGGTTTTGTTTGCGGTATAAAATCTGTATTGATATACGAGTCCTTATATTTTTTTACATATAAACAAATCAAACAGTTACAACCTAATATATGTAAATATATTCCGTTTTATATTGTTTTTTTGAAAATATATTCTCTTATACAACCAAACTGTGTACAATACAGTTTGAAAATTTTAATTTTGCCGTTTATATTTTATTGATAAATAGTTTTTTTAATAAATACAAATATCAAAAAACTTTTTATAAAAAACAAAAACCGTGTGCTTTTTCTGTTAAAACCTATAAAAATCAGTTGTTGCGTGGTATTGTGGTATGGTTTTTACGTAACGAAAAATAAACTATAATGCATTCTTTTGCTAAAAATGCAAAAAAAAATATACTATGACGCATTATATTTAAAAATATATAAACAAATTTGTACAATTTACTACCAAAAACATATAATTTGTGTTTTTTAATGCACGTTTATTGCCAAACAAAAATTTGCCGTTCTTTTTTAAACGTAAAAAACTAATTTATTACATTTTGTGTGAAAAAACTTAGGTTTTTCATGCGTTCACATGTATATTGTTATTCCGTCAAATTTAAATTTGACATGCAAATGTTTTATATACTATTTTGAAAGCATTAAAGTTACTTTAAATCTAGTGTATGTAAGCCAAATATAACCACCTGTTAAAAAACAACTTATTTTTGTATATCTTTCCCTAAATTAAACTTCTCTTTTAACAAAAAAACGAACAATGCTGTTTATACCCAACTAGAAATATGTGCATTTGTTTTTTTATGTTTGTTTAAATTTTTAATTCGACGTTTTTTTTAGAAAAATCAACTAAAAAATGGATAAAACAACATTAAAAAAAATCGGGTATTTGCGGGTATAAACGAGCCCGGCTGGGCAAGGCAAACTGTTCTTATTTTTGTTATTTAATAACGGGCGGGCTAAGCAAGACCTCGTCTTTAACCTCATTAAAGCATTTTAAAAAAATTTACGTGTATAAAAAATGTATTATTTGCTTTTGTGACTTTTGTGAACAACAAAATACAAAAAAGACCTTTTTCTTTGCAAGGCTCGAGACGTGAGACCAGATTTTGTTTTTCGGTTGATTGTGTAAACATACTAGTTAAAGCAAAAAAAAAAGCTTAATCAGAGTAATCATTTGGTAAAATGCAGCTTTAAAAAGATAAGAAAAATAGCAGTAAAGCTACACTTTATCAACGTTTTTATTTTTATTTAATTTGGTCTAGTTATTTCAGGTGATCACCTGAATCAGCAAAAAATTTAAATCATATGTGAGCGCAATACTTCCATGCATTTTTCAGGGCAGTTCACCACTCAATGTATATTTGTTTTTTCGCCATTTAAACAAAAAACACAGCGATATACATGCGTTTTCATAAATAATTTTTACAAATAAATAAAATAAGAATAAAAGGTTAGGCAAAAAATGAGGCTACATAACCATTTCATTGCTTGTATTTTCTGCAAAAACTAGAAATGTTATCACGTTTATTTTTACGCAAATTATCTTTAAAACAAAAAAAATGCAATAAAATATTTAAGTATATTAAGAGTTAAAAAACGCTTTTTTGGCTTGGACTACATTTTTTTTGTTACGTTTAAGTACCATTTTTTTTGTTTTTACAGTATTTGAAAAAAAGGTATTTTTCTTGACTGATTTATACAAAAGTCTTTCATTATATATATTTTTTGTCCAGAGGGTCGAGTTTATTATCTGGTCTGCGCTTGTCTTTTATATTGTAAAGGAAACCCATTTAGGGATACTTATTTATTTACTTTATGTTGTTTATATATCTGTTAATCATATCTCCAAACAACTATTTTCAATCCATCTTCTACTTCTTATCATGCACTACTGTTCCATTGTTCCAAACATGATAATAATTGTTTATACGCCAAATTTTGCGCGCAGACGACGTAGAATTCGCCTGGCTCACGTTTTCGCACGTAAACCACATTTTATGCGTATTCTTTGCATTTTTTAGCGGATATAATATATAGGTGGTTTTTACCTATTTTCGTGATACAAAATGGAGTATTATTAGTGTGATATTTTTTTTTTTGGTCGTTAAAACCATTTTTGGAATATACTGTATATCAGTATGAAAAAAAGGTTAAGACGCACAACAAATATACACTTTTTCATTTTAATTTTCTATACTGTTTTGTTGCAAGGTTTCAAAGGTATTTTTTCTTTTTTTTGTAGTCAGAAATTACGCCGTGTCTATTCCTTAAAAAATAGTTTCTTTTGTAAGAAATCTTTCTCTCACTAAAGAATATTTTTTTTTCAATGAAATTGAGGCACCCAAAAAAACAAGTTTTTCTTGTTTCTCTAATTCTTTCTGTAAAATGTCTTAAGGATTATTTAAATGGAGTAATGAAAATAATAAATCATTGGATTTGATTTGCAACAGATTTTCAATGACAAAAAGTGTAAACGGATAAATAATCGTATGAATTTAGAATCCGAAACAAGGTAAATGTGAACTTTATAATAATTGAAAACACAAACTAAAAGACTCTCATCTAAATATCACAAGCGAGTTTCCTTCATATATGCATCAGGGCCGGGTTAAACATGAAGATGTGTTTTTCTTTAGCAGTGGCGTAACTAGGGGGCACGAAAAGGGCGGGTTCTGTAAGAACAATAGTTTGCCTATATTTAAGGGAGGTCCTTTTTTGTGCAGAGTTGTTTTGAAAAAAAAATCTTGAATTAAACATTAAAAATATATAAATTTTCTAAAAAAAATAATAAACATTTTTTCACGTCATAAATCGTGTTTGTAACTTTTTTTTCTAAAAAACACTGACTAGCCATAGGTTAAAAAAGTTCTGGGTACGCCACTGCCCTGAAGCTGTGATAAAAACATTCTTAGTTGAATTTTTAAGTGATATAAGAAATACAAGAAATGGTGACTTGACGAATAATGCAATATTCTTAAAAAAAAAAAGCAGCAGAAAAGTTCGACGTATCTCGATGATATTTTTAGCGTACAAAAAAAGTACTATATAGCAGTTGTAGAAGACGCAAACAAGATCAGGCAAAAGCTGTCATGTTTAGAACTTCTGCAATGCAGTATTTTGAGTCAGATAACGACAAAAAAAGAGCAACTATTTGGATATAAATATGCATGTTTAAAAAACTAAAAAACATAATGAAATAGAATTGTATAAAGGCTCCTATGGTAAAGTCAGTTAATGTAAATTGTAGGCTGTTTACATGTACCGGATGATACAATTAAAAGGGATATATCCAATGTAAAATACAGATAAAATAATTAATAAAAATAGAATATGTAAGTGTGCATATGTTTTTTTATGTTTTATTTTACGGGTTTTTAGCAAGATTATTTTATGCACTTGGTTGTATATTTTTTTGTTTAATCATTGTGAAAAGGTTGCTCTGCAGTTAATGCCATGTTTTTTGCATAAAATTAAAGCCACCGCTTTTGCTTAAGAGTCGTGTGCATAATCTTATTGTAAGCTATCATCTGCCGAGTAGTGCATAACAAATAAAATGTATTAAAATTATTATACTTATGCACTAGCGCTTATAAATTATGTAAATCTATACACGCGTACACGCATAAATTAAAATACTATTTATGAAGCAGTTCGTTTGTAATTTGCAAACTCTTAAATCTTGTTCAAGGATACCGATGCATCGTCGATTTGCCTTTTGTATTTTGTATGCATATGGTTATACTAATCAATAAAAAAATTATATCGTTAGTATGTTGTATTTATTTAAATAGTATCTTGTGCTCAGCTTGGCGTAATAAATCGCGTAGAATGCCATAACCTGCATCTGCAAGCACAAACTTTACTGGAAGAAAGTGAATTTGGGGTGAGTCCTTATTACTTCAAAACAAACGCATTGTAAGATGATTCTTCTACTGTCACATATGCAAAAAAATAAACCTTGAAAAATCACGAAACATGAAAAAATTTGTGTGGAGGGTTTTTTTTTTGTTTTTTTCTGTAAAAGATTTGTTGCGCTTATACTCGTTTGGTTTTATGCGTCTAGCAATTGCGTGATTTTCGCGATTTCAAGTACTTATGCGTGATTATTGTATAAGTACTGAAGTTGTAATTAATTTTAGTTTTGTTTATGAACCTCACAAAGTAGAATAATAGCAAATATAAATGTCTATAAATGCAACAATTACTTGATTCAGAACACCAAAAACAACATACATGTCCCTTACTGTTGGATTTCATTCAAAAAAAAATGAAGGGCATTTCATTGTGTCCCTCGCTTGTCTAAGTACGAAATGTCTATATTTCTAAAGTGTTATCAATGTCCTAAAAAGTACCAGGTTTTAACCGTATAAATTGGTAACAGAGTTGAACATTGCATATCGTGCTTTTGTAAGTCGGGTACTTAAGTTTTGATGTTAACATGTGTTTTGTCTAGTTATCCTAGTATTCCTACGATTCATCTTAATTAACAACTATATTTGTATTATAGGCATTTCTGTGAACGATCATCAAAAGATAAAGCTGACAACAACTTGTTTTTTTAAATAAGCCTTTAAAAAAAGACTAACGTATAAATTCAGACACGGCAGGTTTTTTGTAAATTATAGGTTTAACCTTTAGACCTGTGACAGAGAATTGGAAATTTTATGTAGAATACAAGCATAAAATGAATAGTATGACAAAATAAATCTTCTAAATACAAAGTGTCATTGTTTTCTAATTTTTTTGTACATTTTCAGGTAGTCACATTGGATTATTCGACACCACCGGCTATTTTTTCTATTTATATAGTAAATAACCTTTAGCGTAGATTTTGTATAATATCCTATAAAAAATATAATTTTTTCACAGTCAAATGTATTTCGTAACTTGACGTGTGATTACAGCCAATTATGCGGACGAAACCATTTCATTTTTACACTAACGAAACTCTTTTGGAACCATTGCATACACTTGTAGCTTATTTCAGCTATATTTTACACTTGTTTTTTTTCACGTAAATTTATTTATTATATAAAAAGAAATACGAGGTTTTTGTGTCCGTGTAAAGTATTTTCCGCATATTTTAACTATATTAAACTGGAAATATCCATTTTTTCCGTATCAGTTGTTCGTTTTTATCTCGTATATTTGTAAAAACAGAATTATTTTTTTACAATTTTTGTAATATTCTACATCGCCTATTAATAACATTTTTTTTAAAAAACCATGTTTCAAAGACATTTTTGTTGTATTTTTGTAGATAATTTATATTCATTGCTTTTTTTACTAGAAATACTTTTTCGGGCATAATAATACATATATTTATATTTTGTGTTGTTTCCAGTTTATAATATAGTTAAAAATCCCGATATGTTTATTTGCTACTTCCCCACATTTTACAAAGCCCATACCATTTTTTAAGCGACAATCAGTTGATTGAACAAATTATTAAGTTCGTGCATCGAATTTTATATTAAAATGTGTTTATTGTAACAGCCCTTAATAATTATATCCAACAAGTTTGTAACAAAAACATATTTTTTGGATTATGCCAACCGCATTCAAATCTACCATTATATGCATGGTACACCGTTTATAGAGACTTGAAAGTGGAATGCCTTATAATGTTTCTTTGTACGTGAAAATACTAAAAATTCTCTCCTTACTGTCTAACTATTATTAAAAAAGACTTTTTTCAATAAAACCACATAATATGAAGTGTCATAGATGCAGTATTTTGTTTTATGTTATATAACATTTTTTTATTTGTTATAACATTAATTATAAGCGTGCGGTTTTCAGATACATTTTTTTGGATCTTTTTAGTTTTCTATAAGACTTCAGATAACTATTTATACAAAGTTATGCAGTGTTTTACTAGATTTTTTATACGTATAAACAGTGGTATTTTGCAGAAGGGCGGGGGCTCTAACAATAAAGTTATTAACAAAATTGCAGTACTGTAAAAAATATGAATGTGTTTTCTAAACGTGTAATATATTGTGTTTGATTAATTTGTATATATTAAGAGCGTGACTGTGACAATTCCCGTTAATTTAACACTTATACCGATTTTTATATATTATATTTAATATAGAAAAATGTACCAGTTTTAGCTGACTGTTGTTTTTGTTTTTTACTTGGCATACATCAATATATATAATTACTTATTCTGGTCATGGTGTTCGCTTATAAAATACATCGAAAAAGTAAACATTGTTTTAATTCTCGTGTAAATCATGCAGAAAACCCTACGGCGATGCGCACATTACATTTAAACCTTAAGCATTATGACCATATATCTTCGTGTTATTACGGTACGGTTCTACGATATCCTAGAGGAAGAGACGCCAGTTTTTCTTAGTTTATTCTTTCTTTTACCAAACCCTTTTTGTCACACAAAATGAAAGGCCAACACGCACGTCCGATTTAAGCCTTTTTTGTACGTTTAGTAAAAAAATTCAAAAAAAAAATGTTAATAGGAATTAAAAAAAAACGTTGTGTTTTTTTTTATAAATCATAAAAAAACATGACTGATTTCATTTGCATGTAAAAAAATATGTTATATGTTTGTTGCTGTTGCTGTTTTATCTCGTTTTTTTTAATGTCAAATTTGTGTTCTTGAGACTAGTCTTCTTCTAAGGACATTTCACGTTAGAGAATGAGCCGAGGAAAAAAACTGTATCTTATGAGTAGTCGTTGCCTTTTACGACGCATACACATTTACTAATTTTGCCTATATTACTGGTCTTTCTCGTTAGAGAATCCGCTAAGAAAAAATGTAAATAAACTTCCGTAAATAAACATACTTTTTATATATGAGAAAAAAAAATACCATAAGCAAAAAATTACTTATGTTTTTTACATAGAGGCTATTTATAAGTACTTAAGTATAGAAGCCCTTATAAAAAAGCATTTTCATACGCATTTATAAGCAAACCACAATAGGGTATAATTTTTTGCGATATGTTTTTCAACTGCAAACCATTAGCACAATCAAGTGTAACGAAAGCAAGTTAATGACGGTTATATATAAATTTTTGTTATACACATAGCTTAAATAAGTTTTTTTAATCTCTTTTTAAATACACAATGCAGCAAAAAAAAATATAAGGCTATGTTACATATTTTAAGGGTACAAAATATTTTTACAAAAAAAAAAATTACTGTTAATTTTGGTATTTCGGATTTGACTTGATAGCGATATTTAAACTCTTTTGGGCATATGTTTATTCTGATATCATCTTTGACAATATTTATACTAAACGGGAGTATAAAACTACGGTATTATACGTAAAGGAAATACTGCTTTTGTACAAGTGTTAATCACAAATTTAGAAATTGTCCGTATTTACTGCAGAATCGCTTAATAAAAAAAGATTGCTTTCTGAAAACACAAGGACATCAGTTTAAAGGAGCTATAATAGCGCTGTTTAAATTACAACGCTTTAAGGCAAAACGCTTTTTTACCCAATTTTTTTTTTGTTATAATAAAAACTTGAATATACCTTAAATCTAAAAAAATTTCACAGATAATATAACAGTATTTTTTGCTTTTAAACATAAAAAAACATAAAATGCATATGCGACAAACAAAGAGAAAAAAAAATACAGATGTCGCAATCATCAAACACAAAGAATTTAAACTTTTTACAGTTTATATTAATAAAAACTCTGTTCAAGCATTATAGGTTTTTCACACGTGCATTTTTGCAGTTAAAAATGTTAAAGATATTTTAAAAGCAGGAAAAAACACATAAAAACCGCTTTTATATAAACTTTTGTTGTTAACCCAATTTTTTAAAAAACAGTTCGCTTTACTTTGCTCTAAATTTGAGGTTAAGTATTTACAGCTATAAAAAGACATTTAACAACATAAAAAAATGTTTTCGGTTTATTTTGCATAGAGCAGCACAAAAATATATGCTACAAAGCTTAACAGACCACAAAATGTTTGGCCATGTTATGTTTAGTTTTGATGTCAATTACACCTTTACTACAATTTTTAAACATCTTAGAAACTGATAACTGTTTTTTTATGTGTATTTGTCAGCCCTTTGCCATTTTTGCATTTTTTTACGTCACTATCCGCATGGCTATAAAATAAAAATAAAACAAAATTTATTATGTAAAAGTATACAAAAAAAACTGTGATGTGTTGTTTTTTTTATATTATACACTTGATTATTAATAAAAATTTACTAAAAAATGTTGATGCAACGTATCCAAAAAAAACAATTGTTTTTTAAAATGCAAAAGACGGTGCCCATACAATATTTACTATATTTTTTAGAACAAAGATTTGATTTTACTAACATAATAATGATGCAAAAAAAATAAAAATATAAAAAAGTTCACATCTTAACACATATTTTTTCTTTTTTGTAAAAAAGTCCAACAGTTTTTTAAACAATTCAACAGCAAAAAAACTTGTTTATGACGCTTTTTGGGTCAGTTTTATTTTTCTTTACGATTCTTGTATATTTTACAACTTCCTTTTTTCTCTTCCTATATTTTATCCGACAGTTTTAAACTTTTATCGGGTATGTATTTTTAAAAAAAAATAATGTCTAGGAATATTGATATTACAAAGAAATACACATATATTGTAGTAAAGTTCTTTACTAGTCTTTTTTTTTATGTAAAAAAGTTCTAATTTAACATTTTATCACATTAAAATATAAGAGAACAGTAAAAATAATACTATACGTATATTTAATATGTATAATATGTAATGTCTCGTTTGTGCTAAATATTTTATTTATTTAGTCCTGTTAGAGTGTACTAAATAATTTAACCAAAAAACATTTTGTGACGATAAAACCCATTTTTTAGTTAAAAAAGAACAAGAAGGCCTTATGTATACGCAAAAACTTTGTATGACACACATACAGCAAGTTTGCAAAAGCCTTAGATTTTTTTTACAAGAACATGCATGATTTTAAAAAATCTTGACACAAAAGTTTTGCTGAGAGTCCATTTCGACCGTTTACCAACAATGCGTTTTTTTCCTAGCGGGCATGCCAAAGTCAAAACGCAAACCTGCAGAAATTAGCTGTATAGCTGTCTTTGCATTTCCAACTGAAAAATCCAAAAAAGTAAAATATCACAAGAATAACTTTCGTATATAAAATTGCTGCACAAAATTTGTTTTATTAAAACACAATAGTTTTTGCCACTCGTTACAAAAGTCACGTCGCAATTATTTTTTAAAATGGTACTTTACATTAGAAAACAAAAAAAAACAAAATTACGGTTACAGATTATATAAAAAAATGATGAAAACGTCTTAAAAACTGTTAGTTATTTTTGTAAAACATAAAAACCCTTTTTTACTTCGTGACGTTCCAAAGCAGTGTTGTTTTTTGCGTTCTTTAATGAATAATTAACCTTTTTGTGTTCTTTAATTTAAACGCGTACGTCAGCAATAAAAAATAAATAATGACTGATAATTAAAACAAATTTTGAAAAGATAAAAATCTGCATGCAAATGCATTTTAGGGTACAATTTTACATGTTACAATTTTATAATATATGCTTTATCTGTAATTTACAAAAATGAACGGTAGGAATATATGAACTCCCACTGTAATACAAAAAATTCTGTGTCGTAGACTCAGTTTTACCGCAATAATACGTTATGGGCATAAAAGTAAAACACTACCTATGAGTATATTAAAAAAAAACTATAT
>JAQFYM010005630.1:0-12941 GCA_034694785.1 Agrenia bidenticulata
AAATTTTTGTCGGATTACCATTTTTTCCACCTTTTTGCTTTAAACCCCCCCCCCCCCCTTAAAAAAATTACTGGCTACGCCACTGCCATATGGCAGTAGCGTATCCAGGATTTATTTTACGGGGTTGATGATTGAGCCGAAAGGTAAAAAAGCAGTATTCCGACAAAATCGTCGCCTACAAAAAAACCTTATAATTTTTTTAATTTGTAAAAATATTTACAGGGGGATTTTAGAGCCATAATTTATTTTTAAAAAATTTGTACCCTTTATCAGGGCAAGTATTTTTTACGGTGGTTTTTGCACCCCTTAACCCCCCACCCCCCTGGATACGCCACTGCCAAATGGTACGAAATTTTTTCTGTTAATACACTGATTAACCCTATCATATTCGAAAACCCTTTATATGATAAAAATGGTGTATAAGTAGTGTAAATAATACCCTGTGTCCAGGGTAAGCGATAATGGCCTGAGCCTTGGATTACGGTTAAAACTTGTGTTCAAAATGCAAAAAAGAGTAAGGTTAACTAAGCGTAGACTTTATCCCAGCTATTTTCATTGAACGTAAATACCATAATCAACATTTTACCTAACATGACGCAAATATTCTTTTAAATGTGCTTCGAACCTACGAAGACTTAGAGAAGATTATGCTATTAAACCTAAGGGTACTTTATTACATGCCCTCGTAAATCCAAAATTTGTATAATGCCGTAATTTTCTAATATTTTTTCATTTGCCTATGGAACTATCAAAGCAAAGAAGATAGTAAACAAATAAGGGGTCAAAAAAATGTCTTTTAGTTTTACGGAGTGTAATAAATTTATTATTAAAAAATCGGGTATGTAATTTATTTTTGATTGATCTAGGAATCATTTTTTTTATCACTAAAAACTAATATATGGTATATTTTACTTTTTCATAATTATTTTTCGACATTATCATTTATTTTTAAAAAAACAGCAGCCAAAAGTCAATTTTTTTCAGACTAAAAAAGCCAAAACGAAGATTTGGTATATATTATAAAACAAAAATGTGCATAATACATAAAATTTTTTTAAGGTGGCTCAAAATTTGCGCGTAAAACTGCAATTCGTAGGAAAAAGAAAATTAAAGTAAAAAATCTTTTTTATTTATCAGCAAATAACTTTCAATTTCTATCAACTTGTAAATTTTTTCTCCCGACGTTAGAAAATCAATTTTAAAAGATTCAATTTTACGCATGATAAAAAAATAATGAACAATCTTGAACTACAAGCTGCCTGCTTAATTCCAATTTCTGACTTTTAGAATTAAAAAAAGTAATCATGTGGCAGCAGAAAATAATCATCCAGGTATTATGTAATAAAATTGGTAGTGTTTGGCGTAAAAGATTTATCAGGTAGCAAATTTGTGTAACAAAAATTTTCAGAAAAGATATTATAAAACCGTAAATATATTTCAAGCTACTTTAATGTGATAAATTTCAGTTGCAAATTAAAAATTTAATAGAAAGCAATATTTATGTAAATGCTCGCAAATTATTCGCATATAAAAGATGTGGCATAAATTGTTAAGTTTAATTTTTGTAAAAAAAAATAAAATTGTCATGATGTGTAAAAATTACGTAATCTGTAAATGCTTGCAAAGTTAAATGACGATGTAATCATTTTTCAATATTTGTTAGTAAAATGGTTGATTGTAATTCTTATCAGTCTTCCAATAATAAACCTACAAAGTTGGTTTTTTGGTTTCTTAAAATGTGTTTGAAGTATTCATTTGCAAAAAAACTCAAAAGGGTACATTTTTTCCATATGTTTAATAAAGTTCTTTATGCCTTGTAACATTTTTAAATTAAACTTAAAACAAAAGCTTTTAAAGACACAAGTTACTAATTGTGTTGCGGCTATATTTGTTAAATCTTAGTTTCTATGTATATATTCTGGCACTTCACACATGTTTTTTTGCAGAAGAGATGATGTTTATGTTTTTTTTTTGTTTTTTTTAATAATATGCGCAAAATTTTTAGCTATATTTTCACTTTTTTTTTTGTTTGCTCTGCTATTGCACTTGTCTTTTGCCGCGTTCCATTTATTTAAAAATGACCAGAATCATTGTAACATTTAATTTTATTTTCATACTAATTTTATTCATATGAGATTTTTACACAATAAACAACTATTAATTTATACTTTAGGGGTATTAATTTTTTTACAAAAAAAAGCCTTTCATATTACTCTTTCAGTATAAAAATTCAAAAAGTTCTGTTTTTATACAAGAACATCATGACCATCATGGGTACCTTTTTTAATGTCAAATTAACATGATGATTCATTTTAGATGTTTTTTTGTACTACCGAACTTTTTATTAAATAGTACCCGATAACAAAAAATTCACAATTCAAAAAGTGCAAAAAAATCATATATTTAAGTAATGCTTTTTGACAGCTGATTTTTAATTAACTTGAGCAAGTAATAAAGTACTTCCGAAAGTTCAGAGGTAATAAATTTGTGTTCTTAATCTTACATTGTTAAAATTTTGAAAAAAAAAATTGCTCCGGGCCTCTTATTTAATAAATAAAATGGTAGCTGTATGAAACAAAAAGCTACTCTTTTAAGGGTAAGAAACACAATTCTAACTATAACTAAAGCATATGCGCACGTATAAATAACCAAAAACCATGTTAAAGCAAGTATGAATATTTTTATATACATTGGCTAACAATAAAACAGCTGTCTTATGATTCTAAGCGTCAATAAGACGATAAACAGGTCTCTTGGCAAGTAGAACTGTCAGATAAATTATTCAATACAAGGCAAAGTCGCTCGAGTGCCGGTATTTAAAGCAGAAAAAAGTAAATTTACCGAAAAAAACATGATTTCTAAACAAGGCGTTAATCAACGTAAAAAATACATAAGTATGTTTAATGCTATTCCCATGTGTTTTTGCATAACCTAGTAACTTAAAAATAGAGATACAAAGAGCAGGTTAAAGATTTTAAAGGCATTTGTCCTGCAAGTAAAAGATTTTAAAGAAAGTTGTTTTGAAAAATCAAAAAAAAACCTGAAGTTTCCGTACTTGCATTTAATTGATCTTATGAATTTTCTTTTTGTAGTGTAAATAAGCTTCTTTCACATGTTGCTATTCACCATATGAAAAAAAGGCAATAACATATTCGCATAATACAGGAATTGCATTTTTTTTTGTTACACCGGGGCACAAAAAAACTACACTTTATGTAAAAAACCCGTTATACTTTTATTTCATAAAGACGTTCGTAGTCTTAGTAACATATCATACTGTATGTTAAAAGAAATTTGCTATAGGGTTTTAAACTTAAACCGCAACATGGCTTGTTTTTTTGATACACAAGCTTGCTTAGAATTTTTTTTATGCTCGTATAAAATAGTATTTTTTCAACTTTTTTTACATATAACCAAATACAATAATTTATCTTATTTTTGCATTTTAAAATTTCCGCATAAAGCGAAATTATTACACACTGTCAAGCGTGAGTGTACGACAATTTGCATATAATGAGTTTTTAGCATATAATATTTTTTGTCAATGAATCATTAATACTGCTGTAAAACAAATCTAAACATTTCTATGATAAGCTACGACTAAAAAGACCGTATATTCATAATAATGTTAGTTGATTACTTGCAAACTAGTAATACTATGTAAAAATTGTATATTGAGATATAGAAATGTCGCGCGCCATTATCGTGACATATGCCATTATCATGACAAAATGCCTAAAAGTAACTATTTTTTATGACAGAGCAGTAAGTAAATTGCAAAAATAGATAAAAATATTATTTTACAAATAGTTAGGCAAAAAATAAAAAAGTAATTTTTCTTTACAAAAATCTAATATAATTTTTTAAAAAAATTATGTTTTTGATATTCTGTTTCTTTGCCTGTAATTTGTATTTTAAGTAAGTTTCTATGCCATACAACATTATTTTATAATTTTTGTTTAACACAGTTTGCGTTAAGTCTGTTACGATAATGGCACATGTCGTGATAATGGCGCGCAACAATTAAAAAACAAAAAAAAAAGTCTATGCAATTATCGAGACGAAAAAAGTGCTATTTTATTCTTGCAACATAATTAGGGTCTCCATCCCCGGGTGCCCGGGTACCCGGGTATTTATAAAAACACAAACAAGTTTATTTACCTCGGGTTTTTCGGCAATTAATTCGGGTTCGATGATAAAGCCAATGAAAAGCGTTTTAAATACAGTTTGATGTTTTTTTTTGTGTAAAATACGTATGAGTATCCGTAAATTTTGTAATAAAAAGATGTTTGTAATGACAAAACCTTGTTTAAAATTTTACATAAACAATAAATCTGGTCAAAAAAACGTTATTTCGTTTATGGAGCAAGAATTCTAATGCTATGGTATATCCATATTGTAAAACGTTACAGTTATTTGATTAAAAAGACAATTAACATTATGAATTTTTTTTAATGTTTTTTGTTGTGTTTAAAAAGCTTATTACGACTAAAAAAGCCAACTGCTATACATATAACACCAAAAAATTTTTTATATTGTATTTATTGTGTTCTTGATGGGTTTAGATACAAATCGTACATACTTAATTATATTTTCTAAACTTTAAAATTGTTTATCGATACAAATGAATTCCTTTGGGCCCGCAAGAAATGCAAGAAGGCTAACTTAAAGTGGTGCTTTCTATAATCTTTTTTTGTAAATAATGTCATTATAAATCATTTAAAAGACTTATTTTTTCTTTTTTTGTTCTTTTATATCTTTTATTTATGGTGAAATAAATTCTTCTTTTTTCGGTTTATTTCTGTTTCAGGCCCTTTTTTTATAAACTAAAATTAGGTTTTGGGCTCAACTTGTTCAAATCTAATTTTTTGGCAACGTGCCTATTGTCTTTTATTTTTTTTTCTACTATTATGATTTAAAACATTGTATTAAAAATCTACTTTTGTTCCTATTTTTTTGCAAAGCAAAATACCTTTAAGTCTGATATAAACGATAAATCACTTCTATTTTACTATGTAAAACAACTTCTGTTTTTTTTATAAACTGATATAGTTTGTGATCGCTTTATTGGTAAGTAAAAAATAAGGCTAAAATATAGGTAAATTTGCAATTTTTCCCAATATCTGATATTAAATTAACAATAACAGGTTTATAAAATATATACAACAGTTATTTGTAATAGATGAATATTATAATTTACCTTACTACGAACTCATAAAAAAAATCAAGACATTTATATTGTCATTTATTTGTATGTCGTATATTTCGCGACATACTTTCTAGTGTGAAATTATGCTTTTAGTGTAAATAAGCTAATGATTTTTACTCAAATTCTTTTTTTGTAACGTATATTTTTTTTTGTTACACCTAAGATCTACGTAAAAAATTAAGGCAACTGATAGAAAAGTTCGAACAATTAAATTTTTTGCTACAGAAAATAAGATAAACAATTTTTTTTCTTTGTATATACGAAAACTCTTAAATCACTATAGACTTATTTTCTTTGAGAAATATTAGTGTTTGGTATATCATTGTATTATACAATTACGTAACTTTTTTGTCATTGATTTGTATGATTACGGTTTTTTGATGTTTCCTTTTTGTTTGTTAATGTAGTGTACAACTTAATTCTAGTTTTCACATACTTTATGACATTTACTCACAAGTAAAAAAAACGTAATAACGTCCTTAAGGGATTCAGAAATCAAATTAAACAAAAGCCATAAAAAAAAAGTAATTGTGTGCTCATATTAATCTAAAAAATAAATTATAAAAAATTTTAAATTATATCTTGCATGTTACTTACAGATTTATTTGTAATATAAAATTACTTAAAAAGATATAATACATAAAAAACAGTTCAAATATATTTATAAAATCTCACAGCGTTCATTTACTTAGTGTTGCGTGTTTTAAGATTAATTGTAAAAACCAACTACCGAAATTGTAAAAGTGAATAAAGCATATATTTATATGAATGTCATAAAAAAAGTGAATTTGACAACAGTAAGCAATTTTCTACTTTAACGCAACATTCATCATTCCAAAAATACATTTAATTGTTGTGGATGCTTTTTTGCTCTTTGATTGTGCTATAAATTGCTTTAATGGTCAAAAAAAAATTGTTGAAGAAATGCAAGCTCGTTAATGATTTTATATTTGATTTACTTCGTTCAAAATCACGCGTAAATGACTTAAATATTATAAAAATCCCCGGGTATATCCCTGGGTACCCGGGTATTTAATTTTCTGTCTTTTTTTACCCGCGGGGAAAACAGTCCCCGGGGAAATAGAGGCCCTAGTAGAAACGTATTTTTTCCTAGCGATATCTTGTGTAATAATCAAATACAAATACAGATTTATTTTTTTGTAACAGTACTTTTTTCGGAACAGATTTGTCTTATACAGTACCTATAAGCACCGCTAATTTGATAAACTAAATAATAAGCTTTTTGAATTTATGTTTACTTTAAAAATTATATATCGAACATTTATATTTGTTTTAAAGTAATAAATATTTGATATTTTTTTGTTTGCGATTTTCGTATAGACATTTGCATTCCTATAAAATTGCCTTAAAAAAATCCTTCCTTAAAAAAATATTTAAACACAGTTTTACATGTTGAGGTTGCACTTTGAACCGTATGTTAATTTGGTCATATTAGCAAGATATTTTTAGCTTCTTTTTTTTACGCCTTGTAATTGCAAAGCATAAAAATTTTCCGTCATAAGAATGTAAACTGAAGACTTATCATCCTTAACGTTTGCAATCAATTTAATAATACTTTTTTATATATTATATCGTTTTCTTGTAGCTGCTTGTGTCTACTACTGTCTTACCTCGCATAAAAGATCTTCGATTTTTAGCCGAATTTTTATTCATATAAAAAAGTAAATTTTTTTACTGTAAGTAAACCCTACTTCGTTATGCGATGTTGCGGACAACGTGCGCAAAAAAGGGTGATATTAATGCGGAACAAAAAAGACTTAATAAAATAGGAACCAATAAAAATGTATCAGTGATAAAAATTTTGAAAAACCTACGAATTCCGTATATTTTTTAATTTAAGCTGGTATTTGTAACCGATATAGAATGTAACATTAAATGCACTTCCAAAAAAAATATTATGAGCTTATGAATATTCTTTAATTTATAAAATACAAAGCTAAGATAAAAAAAAGTTATGATTTGTTTAGCATATTGTATATCATGTCTTTTCAAAAAGACAAAAGTAGGGTAATATGTGTTGGTTTGTGATAAGGGCTCGGTTAGAATTAAGGTTTGAGTTGGTTTTTTTCACCATAATATAACAATAGATTATATTTCAAACTTTACTTTTATGCATTTTTTTATTGCATATAACTGCATGGATATATTTTTTTTTTGCTTTTAGTAAAAGTAACAAGCTTTTTTACCCCTAGCGGTTTTTACCGCTACTAAATTGCACTGTTAAATTTTTTTGTTGTAAATTTTTATCTGTAATTATATTGTTTGTTTGTTTTTACACATGTGCACAAATATAACTTGACCTTCCTACTTATCTTTTTACGTAATACCCTTTTCTTATAAATATTTGTTGTAATTTTTGTCGCCTACCTTTTTTTAGCCGTTAAAAGGGTTATCTTGTATCCAAATGATCTTTATTGAAAAACTAGCGCCTTTGGTTGTCTGTAAGTAACCACACTCATGTCGCAATCGTCGTGGCATCAAAAAAAACCTTAAATATAAAAGCTAGAACTTTAAAGAACCCATGTAAACGATACAAAATTAGTATTTAATATAGTTTTGTTGCGTCGCAAAACACACTTGAGAATATAGATTTTCCCATCTAGTTTATTGTGTACCGCTTTGCTATACTTTACTATAAATAATGCTTTATCATAATATTATCGAAAAATGGTTCCACTAAATAAAATATAGCATTATGCATATAAAATGACACAATTTACACATAAGGCATACTTTAATTGCTTTTAAAATAGATTATATTTGCACTTACAAGTCTTTTTTGCAAGTAATTGTTTTTTCTGCTATATATTTTATGTTTTTATATGTGCAATATGTTTTAAATCGATGTTACATAACGCCTAAAATGCAAATAAAATTTAAAAAAGATTTTTAATACATATTAATCACGAATATTATTTGCCGACAACAAAAAATCCGTTGCGACGAAATTGTTATAACTATACACTGTAAAAAAATTCAAAATTTAAAAAGATATAGTATCTGCTTATGTAAATTTTTTGCATTTTTTATTATAAACTTTAAAAGAAAAAATTGCACAAATGGTTTTTTTTCAATACATGAACAAGTTGTTATCAAAAATTACTAATACAATGGATCTTGTTCCGTACATAAAGGACACGTTTTGTAAATTGATGCAAAAAAGTTATCTGATTTGTTCTTGTATCTGTGCTATACATATGTTTCTGAAATTTATTATATGGTAACAATGTTAACCTATAGGGTTTTATTTAGCAGAAGACTGTTTTTTTAGCTTTTACAAAAAAAAACAGTGCTTATATTTTGTTTATCTCATTTTTGCGTTGTTGAAATGTAAATGCATAGCATTATACTCAGTAGCGTAGCCGGCGGGGGGTAGGAGTGATTTATTACCCCAGATAGCAGTTTTTCGCCGCTGGAATATAACGGGGGGTCTCCTTTTGTGCAGAGTTTTTTTTGATGTTAACAATAGAAATATAAAAATCTACAGTTAATTATTATCAAACAAAACTTATTTTGTTTAAAGCGCTAAAACTGTGGTTTTTAAGCCTTTTTTTTTACTGACTACCACCTGGCTCAATAATTCCTGGCTACGCCCCTAGATCTACTATTTACTGAACCGTCAATGTAATTACAAGCGCATATATAGAACGGTGTACAATTTAAAACCAAGTAACAGTCTTAAAGATAATTTTTTAGAACTGAACGATAGAAACCAAAGTTTGTTTTTTTAGTTTCGCATTTTGAATGTTTTTTATATGTAAAAAAGATAAAGTCATTCAATTTGAGTTTTGCATTATTTAATAGAAAAAAAAAGTATAAATTCGTAGGACTAATGTAGCATGTGTACGTTAAATCATGAACGCAATAAATAAAGCGTATAAAACCTTCTGTATGCAAAAAAAGTAGTCACCATGCATTTGTTTATTTTTGTTTTACTCCTAAAAATACGTTATTTTCTAGTTTTTTTTTGGTAAACGGACATATTCATTATATATATGCTTGCTTGATTGGTTGGTTGAATTTTTGTTTAAGTAAAAGCGAGTTTATATTTAAAACCATTTTCCACATGAAAATTTGTATACCGAGGTCTACCAGCAATATATATGCATCAAAAAAGTCTAGAATGTTAGATTTTTGCGCCTTAAGCAATGATTACCGTAGTATCATTCTCGAATGTAAGTCACGGGTTGTTTTTGTAAAAGAAAAGCAGTACCATGTCATTTATGCAATAAATAATTTTACACTTGCGCTTATTACATATCAAAATGAAAAACAATGATTTTATGCTAGAGATGAGCAGTAAATTGTTGTTTTTAACTGTTTTAAGCGAGGTCAAACTAATCTCGGGTGAATTTGTTAAAACCGTACCGTTTCGAGGTGAATAAAAGATTGCCCGAAAAGCAAATTTGCATTACTTTATTATACAAAGGAATTCAAATTTTTGCAGAAAAAAGCCAAATGTAATATTTATGTAAGATAGAGTAAAATGGTAGTAAAAATACAAAGGACAGGTAAATTGCGTTACTGTAACCAATTTATAGATTACAAATAGTCAATGTCCAAAAAGTTTCAATTAAATGTATAAATATTGTGTTCCAATATATGTAAAATAAGTATTATTTACATTTTTGTTTTGAATTAAAAATGTGACCACATACTTTGTAACACACTTGCAAGTATTCTATTAGATTACAATTTTTTGTAACATTTGCTGTCAAATCATAAATAAGAAAAGCTTTGATGCCGTTAGAAAAACTAATAAATAGTAAAAAAAATAACAAAAAATGTGCAAAAAGACAGAAAAATACATGCAAAGGTATTATTTACATGCATATGTGCAGTATATTGTATAAAAACTTTTTTCGATTAAACATAATTCATACCAATTGTTAAAATGTATTTACCCCACCTTTAGTATTGGATTAAGCTTATATAACGTACAACATTGATTTCCAAGCTCTATTTATTCAGCTTGTTTTTCGTTTTAGTTTTTATGCTTGTAGTTATTGTATGCGCACTGTTTAAAAACTGCTAAAAAGGCAAATGCGCAATAAAATGAAGTTGTAATTATAATTTGCTAGATATGCGCGTATAAGCGACAAAAAATCGCATATGATAAAGAAGATATGTGCGTTTTATATATTTGGTAACAGTTTTGTAAAAGTTATGCAACATCTGCAACAAAAAAATCAATTAATTTCTATTTATCAATTTATTAACACATTTTAAAACAGTGATATAAGTGCTTTTGACGAAACGCATACTAGTAGCACTAATTTGGTCAAAACAACCCCAATGAGGCAGGGGCAATTAATTATCTTTTTTCGTACTTTTTCATATCCCCTCTCTATTTCGTTTCGAAAAAACATGGGTTTCTGACCCTCTAAACAGCAAACAAAAAATACAAAAATACTAAACAAGATTGTGCATTTATGCAACAGTAGTTCACTTTTTTTGTATAATAAGTAATCATTCTCTTGCAGTTAATGCAATTTAATATAGTTTTTATTTTTTTTTCACTCTATTAAAAAAAAACCTCTAATATACACATGCTTGAAAAAACCTCTATAAAGGCTGCATTTATCATATCTATGCATGGACTAATAAAGCATTTAACTGGTTATGATTTAAAGAACAACCACACAATTTATTTATGTGATCTTTTTGACTGTTAAAGCATATATCTACAACTAAGAAAAAAATAAAAGATTTTAACATAGTAGATAGCATCATTTGTAAAAAATTGATGCAATTCACAGTTGTCTCTTTTCAAGTAAAGAGTATAGGCAGGGATACGCAGATTCTCATTTTTTAAAATATGGGGAATGTTTCTAAGACTATTTTCGGTACCGGTAAAATATGCGAATAATCTTTTGATACTATTTTTTTGTACATTGAACTTTAGATGGAAAAAAGCACGTAAGATTTTACAAAAAAAAACTATAAAAAAATGCAGCTACTTGGTTTAACGCGTAAAAACCTACAGATTACTGCGATGCTATATTATTTATACATTTGTATATATAAAACCATAGAAAAAAGTATTTATAAATATGTGTAACTAAAACTACATAGCACTAAGAGTAAGTAAACTCAAATGGTCATTTAAAATTTTTCTTTTATAACAAGTATAGTAGAATACAACAAAAATTGATACTTTGGCTTAGTGACGACATTATACGTATAATATATAGACTCTAAAAATACGTTGATAAGAAAAATATGTTTTTTGTTATGTTTTTGGTGCCTTAGATGTTGTGATCTAGCTTTAATGCAGTAGTATATGTTGAGGCTAAAAAAAAACAATACGTGGCATATAATTGTGTTGCATAAGTACAGTTTTTGTATATTATGTGTAAAATTTTTATGTTTTGTTGGATACTTTGACATAGTATCCAGAAATTTACCCTTTTTGATGTGGCGATGACGAGAATGAGTGGTGTGTTTTAGGCAATCACCTTGTCGATTTGTTGTGCCGTAGGCCAACGAATCGTAAACTTCTCGAATTTACGTGATCGACGTGATGGTTGATAATTGGTATCTGATAAGATACACAATATTCCATTAATGGAATATTCTGTCTGATACGAAAGGTAAAACATTGGTTACAGAAAAGAAGAAAATTTTAAATAAGGAATAAAAAGTAAATAAATAAGTACCATTTTAAATGTCTTCTTTTCACAATAAACCTAACACTCGGGGCAAGCGTGCTACATCCAAAACAAGTGATAAATGAAAAAAAATTGACATAAAAAAAATTTTAGCTGTTTTAGAAACAAAAACATACTGTTTTGTAGCCAAAAGCACAATAAGGAAAAATAAAAGATACAGGCTAATAATACATTTCCTCGTGGGATGTTATATTTGGTAAAGCTATCACTACCTTTTGTTGCGTGCAAGTACATTAGACTGTCGTTGGTTTAAGTAATGTTAGATTTCGTCGTTTAAAGACTTTTTATAAAAAAGTTGGGTTACTGCGAGCAAGAATACCTATAAGACATATTAAGAATTTGTTTATAATTAATTGTTATATGCGCCTATTTGCAATACTTTGTTTTACAAACTGCGGATGTAAACAGACAACATTAAAGAGCCCAATTTTTGTTTACGGTGTAATTTAACTAGCATAAAGGGTATATAAAGAATAAAGATGTATCGATAATTGGTAAACAAAATATTACACAGAATTATATCTTAGGATATTTTGTATGAGTATAAAGTATATTGTTTAAATTTGGAATGCGATATTCCTTGTTTACTTATATGCGCAAAATTAAAAAACATTATATGTCAATTTTTAAAAAGTGGGATTTTTTTAAAAACGAAAATGGTAATACTCTGGTGTTCTTTAAACACTGCTTATGTTTGCTTCGTTGTGAGTAAGTAGATCATTATTGTATAGTCGTGTACGGCAATAAAAAAAAATCATAAAATAAAATGAAAAAAATGTAACGATCATCCTTTTCATACTATGTGATAACAAGTATAACACCTTACTATTTTACACGTAAGTTTGCCTACCAATTCTTATCATTGTACATTTTTTGGGTCTGTTGCTCTTTTATGGGATAACAAAAAAAAAAGATATCATAATAAAAATTATCAAATGGTTTTTCTGAAATCAAGGGTTTAAAATATTCTCGGGTAATTACTGAAAAAATGTACATACTCTCTTAAAAATATTCATAGGCCCATCCCTGAGTACAGGCGT
>JAQFYM010005631.1:0-12940 GCA_034694785.1 Agrenia bidenticulata
ATGTTTCTATAATACACGCTGGTTTATAAGTAACTAAATTAGGTTGTTGTGACCTTATGTCCGGACAACGGTAAAATAAATCCAATTATTTATCCCATATGTCGTATCAAGATTAAAATAAAAAGAATCCATTAAAAAATCAGACGGAAGAACAAATAGGTATCAATAAGACAGTGCTACCTAAAATATTAAAAACAGCTCTATAACAATCGAAGTGTTAATTGTTTTTTATAGATAGAAGTTTAAATCATGATTTTTTACCGCATAATATTAACGCTTGGGATGAAACTCGATTTTACATTTATTTCCACCCCTAAAAAAACTAGGCGTTTATAGAGTGTACACTTTACGGTCGGTACTGCCCGTACACCCAGTTTCAAATGTCCCCAAACGACAATGAAACACACCGATCCTACTTTTTAAGTCGGCATCGATTTCGGCTATACGCTCAAAGACCCTAGTACATCCAAGGACTGCTAAACACGATTGTCGCTACAGGCAGCCCGGGTGTCTACCATACATATGCTTGCCTTTACTTTCTCTGTCGCAGCTTTTTCTTGCGCTAGGCTCAATTTGAGATCGTATTGTGTGTTATTAGACAGTTCGAACAATCCAATATTTGACACTTATACCTTGATTAAACTTTAAGAAATTTTAGAATTTGCAGAAGAACGTAATCGACTGTACGATCTCATTTGGCATATAATAAATCTAAAAATAAAACAATAGGGCTTGTTATATATGTACTCGTTACGTATTAAACAGATTTTAAACGCGTATTCGTTTTTTTTTGCAAGGCTTAAGTGTTTGCATCACAACAAAACTATTTTTATGGGTTTTTTAATTGTAGTTCTAGTATTTTTCGCATGGAAATATTATTTGCTATTCTTTTTTACATGTTTTTTGCGACAAAAATAACTGTTCGTCTAATATATACAATGGTTGCAAGTAATATTTATATTTACATGTCAACTGCTGTTTTTGTAATCAAAAACTTATTATGGTTCGTGTTTTTCTAAATTAGGTATTTAATAATATAGCCTATTTTGAGGTTTTTTTAACTTTCGTCTTTTCATTCAATTCAAAATATAACTACAGGTTGTTGTTATAAGTGCAGACCAAACTATATTATGAATGTTTTTTTAAATTTTATAACTGATAGTTCTCTAAAAAATAATTAATTTTAATTTTATTTATCATTTAATTAAATGTCGCATATTGTGCAAGATTCTGTTTTGTAATGTATCTTCTGCTTGTGAATTGCAAAGCTGCTAAAAAATGCTGTAAGTATATTTGATTGGGTATAATTTTTTTTGGTACTACTAAGATTTACTTTAAAACATTTTGTAACAAACAAAAGAATAAAAAGGCAATGAATTATTTTGCTTTAAAATACTATAAAAAGCAAAAAAAAACCTAGTTTGCTACCTTTATATCAAAGAAAGACACTTAAATCAGCAATAAATTTTTCTACTTGCGAAATATACGGGTTTGGTATATAATCATGTTTTCTAAAATTAAAGTTCGTTTTAATTCGTACTGTGTAATTTTGTGTATAAGATTTTGTATATATGCTGTCATTGTAAACAAGTACATTTTTTTTAGCTTTTTACATCTTTATATCATTTTATATTTAAGTAAAAAACCAGAACTATGTCTTTTAAGGTAAAAATATAACAGACAATATTAAAATAAGTTTTAAAAGGATGTAAAAAAACGTTTAATAATTCATATAGACGTTAAACTTTGTACAAAAACCCAATTCAAAGATTGCGCGTGTATATCTAGATTTTTTTAAGCATAAGAATGTTTATAAAAAACGTATACGAAAAAATCGTTGAAATATATTTATTCAATATGCACAATAGAAAAATGATTAGTATATGCATGTTTAGGAAAAAATACATTAAAATGATTATATCAAAATGCTATAAGTAAAATGAGGCCAATATTCATAATATGTCATAAAAAATGTTCGTATAAACACATGACTAAGGCGAACCAAAAATGCATAAATAATATGCAAAAATATGCATTTAAAACTAAAAATATGCAAAATATGCAATATAAAATTCAAACTGTAATAATAGTCGTTTCTGCAAGTTATATATAATTACCATAGCATATTTTTCTATTTAACACTTTTTTGCAAGAAAAAACATAACCCTTTGTCTATTATATATAGAATAAAAACTAAAAAAGCACATTTAAAATGCATTTATACAAACAAATATGCATTTTAGACAGAAAATATGCATTTAAAAAACTTTATATGCAATTGGTTCGCCCTTAACATGACACAGGTTTTCTAACGGTATTCACACGAAAACTGTGTTCAAAAAATGTTTTTTAGTGCCATAGCCTTTTGCTATTATATTGCAGTTAAATTGCTTTCACGTAAAACAAATTTATAAAATAAAATTATGGTTTTGCGTAATTTAACAAAAAGTAATATAAAAAATTGTTTTTACAAGACTTTATGCATAAAAAAATCCCCGGGTATTTTCCTGGGTACCCACGTATCTATTTTTTTTGCACAAATTATCCACGACAATATTATTTCAATTCAGAATTAGAGGCCTCAATGGTTAATGTATTTCCGAGTAAGATGGCTTGCACAAAGTAATCATAACAACAATCTTATTAGCAAGACAGCAACTTATTTGACTTTTTATGGCGTTTAGCACTAGAAAACTAGTTGTTACTTTTGCTATGCGTACTTAAGAAGTTTTATTAATTAAATTGCTATTCGCTTATATCTCCCAGTAATTTTTGATAAATTAGTGTTAAATTCCTTATCTGCCAAATATCTTCTAAATGCGTTTAAACCGAAAGGCCTATTTCAAGATTGTTGTCATAAGTTTTTTTGTTTGATAGTGACAAATTACTAAAAAATTTGATAAAAAGCGCTTCCTCGATAATTCACGAACCGCGGTCTTGTTTTTTTGACATCTTTACCATATTATCATCAATGTTGCAATAGTGATCTAATGATTATACCTGACTAGCATTTTCAAGCGCACACAGCCGAGTGTATTATGCCGAATAAACAGTATGATAAAATATAAATAATGCGTTCATTCTAATTTCAAGCTACAAATTCAAGAAATTGTGTAGGCAAATCATATTTTTGCTTTTACGATGCATCGATAACATGGTCAACAACACTTATACATCAATTACTCTGTATCGTCAAAAGAATTTTTGTAGCGTTTTCAATTTATAAAATGCATTAACTGTGTATTACAGCGTAGACATGTAGGTTTTTATCTACGTAAAATAATTCCGGGCAGCACAACTTATATTTAAATCTTGCGATTATTTACAATATATTCTGTTTTAATTGCACTTTGTTTAGAGATTTTTAAAACCGGCCCACAAATTTTACTATAAGTTGCTTTTTACATCTTATAATCGTTACTACGGTGATACAATGTTTTTTAGCTTCTTGAACATGCAAATTTTGCGTTTACTATACATGAACAGTTTTTATATATATAAAACGCGTCTAGAATACATCTGTTTAGTTACATGGTTGTTATGTATCAGTAGCAAAACAACACTACATATTTTAAAATGGAAAAAATAGTCATTTGTGTAAAAGTATGCATATTATTTTTATCTCGTTAAATAGACACGCAGAGACGCTTTATTGTAGACATTGTGTTATTTTGTAGGGTCATTGTACACTAACGGCATTCAATTCCGGTTTAAACAGATATTAAAACCATTTTGTACTTTTGGCTTCTTTTAGTAAAATAATTAGCACATAACAAATACTATTATAGAAAAAAAAAGAATAACGTTGCTCTTGTACTGTTTTTTTCTCACTGTCTAAAGTTACCAGCGCTTGTTCGTTTCTAAATGTCTTTCCCAACATCTTAAGCCAGTGTTGTTGCTTCATCATACTTTTTACAAGTAAAACAACGCTTGTAAAAAGCTTTATAGATACATTTTTGCACTTAACTAAGGCTTTACTTTGCACAGAATATACGGATATATGTTCTTTTTTATAAAAATAAAACAAAAGAGCAAAGAAAATGCCCGGTATGCATACGACCCCAATATAAACACATACACTGTATGGCTACGATAAACAAGCAAGCTTAGCATGTACAAATACACATTAAACGCGCAGATTGCAATTAAAATAAATATTAATATATAAACTTATCAAAATATTTTGCGTCAATTTATAACAGTGACAAAAAAAGGCACCTATATAAAGAGAAATGACTTCAAAACTAGATCATGCATCATGTCAGTGCTTTTTTATGTGAAAAGTTGCGTTTTTCAAACTGATTACAAAAATAAAAAAAAACAAATTAAGTTAAAAAAAATGAGAACTCTTAAGTTAGTTTTTATAATTTTATTCATATATGATGCAAAACTGTCGCATTGAGAATCTTAACGTATTTATTATAAAGATCGTAATGCAGCACAAAAACACGGCACAGTTTTAGAGTAATTATGATTGATTAGATTTTGTATGTAGAAAAACAAATACCAAAATTTTTTGTAAACAATTTTTATTGTGATTGCTGCAGCATATCATCGCTTAAAAAATAATAGTTTTTAAATTTAATTATGTGACATTTTTGATGCAGATGCGGCTGCTATTACTTAAATCCAACATGGATTCGTCATTTTTACGTGGCAAAAACAACATAAGGTTGCAAAAGTGCAGATACCAAAAGTATGTTCTATACGCAACATCAGCCTACTTAAACTGTATAGCCAAATTAATACTGTCCATAAATGATGTCGAAATAAACATTTAGTTGGCGAACAAAGTAATAGTGTCTACATTTACTGTTTGTAACGATTACAAAATACTTTAACAATATGTATATTCGTACGTTTTTTACATATACAATCTAATTTTTATGCCCCACTTTATCTTATAATATACTTTACGACACTGTATAATGTTTTTTAGGGTATTCATAAACACTTTTTGCATTAAAGACAAGCAAAATAACCTATCCCTCTGCACAATCTGTAGAGACTAAGCGGTGTTTACAAATATTATTTACTCTTGCAAAACAAAAAATCTTGTGTGTTTTCTTGCCGTATAAAGGGTCTTTTATCATACAATTTGGATTTTTTATATGAAGAAAATGTACTCGAAAAATGCTATAGATATATAATATAGTTGAAATTTGTTTCCGGTGTTTTTTTGTTTTGTGAAAAACATAGAGATAACTTTTGTTAACATTTTTTTTTATATAGTTCGCTTCGTTTAGACTTCGCATGCTTTGAGCATTTTGTTTTTGTTTAAGTTATTTTTGTATTGCTAATTTACATCTGTGGTGTTTTTGTATACTTTTTTTTTGGTCGAAAAATATTACGAAATAATCCATCTGATTTTATATTTTTTTTTATAAATTAATTCCATTTAAATGTATATTTGTTTGAAAAATACAATTCTATGTACTGAAATGCTTTTTCACTTTGTCTGTTATAGCTGCCTTTTTTGTGTTTTTTTTGTTTCTTTTTTTTTTATTAATTTGCATTTGCAAACAATTTTGCATAATCAATAAACAACAGAATGCCTTTTAAACGCTAAAGGCTCGGCTATACCTTGTAAACCTTACCTTTGGCAACATTGTCGGTTTTTATAAAAAACAAAACCACAGAGGGGTTTGCAAATAAATCTTTTTTGCAGTAAACAACTACATTAGACTTTTGCAGCGTTTATAGTTATGCTAGTTTTGCATAAACATTGTAAAATTGCAAAAAAATAGGTACATGTTGATAAACAAGCCCATAACACGTACAAAGTAAGATACTGCTTACTTAACCGTAGTCACAAATTTTATTCTTGTTTGCACTCGTTTTTACCGACAAAAGGGTAACTTGATGCATATCAGTAATAAGTTTGACCACGGCATTTATTTTAATAAAATTTTTACAGTTTTGGAAAATATTTTTTAGCAAAAATTTGTTATTGGTATTTTGTACGCATTTCTATAATCGTAAGTAGCTAGACTGTCAACAATATGTTTTAGTTTTTCTTTTCTAGTATATTGCTTTGTCTTACATTAATTACTTATACAAAAATTAGATAAAGCTTGAGATTGCCTTTTTGCATATACATAAAAGCCTTAAGTAATTTGCATTATAACAGCGTTTATTTGCATACAGCCGTGTTCTTATAACGGTTTCTATAACGCCATCAATAATTAAATTAACATAATATTGACAAGTTTGACTGAAATGGTACAACAAATTTTTGTCGTCTGTTTTTTTTTTGCTCCTTCAATAGTTTATACACAAAAAACGTGTTTTTATATCTAGAACAAGGTTTGGGCAATTTTGTCTTGTTGTACGGCGTTGATATACTTTGCATATGCATTATAATTTATAAGCAATATATTATAATTTTGTTTTTAAGTTAGTTTTGTTTATTCAAGATAGATATAAAACACAAAAAAAAATTTTGGAAACTGAAAAATAACAAATGTTTTTATCATTCATGTTCCAATAAAATTGGTTAAATGAAATGATTATGCTGCAGACCTTTCTTAAAAAGATGTAGTAATAGTTGCCTTTATGCATAACAATATTCATATGATTCATTCATTCATTCATTCATACTTTTTTTGTACACTTATCAAATTCATTTAATTTTGTCGTCGGTAGGATACGACAGTTCGTTTATTTAGTAACAGTAGATTTGTTGTATTAACAGATATATGTCATATAAATATTTACACCTTACGTTGTGCATTTTTTTTGTAGAATTTAAGGTTGTTTGAAGATTTTTTTAAAAATATTTTTCTTTGTTTTACATGCATAAACATTTTCTAATACTTTACTTTTACAATTAATATAAGTGTGTAGATTTAATTTTGTTCATAAAATGAGTTATATTTTGCAAATACATTTTGTTTTAATATTGAACTCCTTTACGAATTTTAAGTACATAATATTTTCAAAAAAGGATTTCAATTGTCAAATTACAATTTATCTGTGTCGCAAGTAATTACATGGCATTTTTATCTAAGGATTGTACGTTTTTGATTGTAGCTACTGGCTTATCGTTTATTAATTTAAATATATCTGCATATAAAATTGTTTATAGCGCACATTTGTATGTACTTACCGTTTTCTGATGTCCAAATAAGTAGATCTCTGTTACATATGTTATTTCAGAATAACTTTATTTTTTTACAATAGGTGTGGTGTTTTTACACGGATTCTGTCAAGCAGAGAAAATTGTAAATTATACCGAATATAGACACTCTTTTTAAATCACTAGTATCGTAGAAACCCGTCATGTTTACCGTCGAGGCAATCAATTTGCATTTTACATTTGATTTTAAATTAATTCTTATAAAATATCAGCCATGTTTTCGTTTTGTAAAATATAGGACTTTTCTTATTTTGTTGTTATTGTTCTTGTTATCTTTGTTGTAGTTTTTAAAAAAACAAAAAAATAATTGTCAGATATTTGTATAGTAAAACTATTGTTAAGACTTTAGCATAATATTTATAACATTTTTGGCGCAGTTATTGTCTTAGTTAATAATATTTATATGCGTTACTTTTCACTTTGTCTTTTTGTTGTTATTCTTTCTTTTTCATCATTCACTGTTACACTAGAAAAAGATAAAAGGTCTAAATTGCGCAACAAACCTTTTTTATGAACCAAATGGGTAATGCTATATGCCATTTATTAGGCAGTACGTAAATACGCGCATTTTTTTAAAACAGCATTGTTTATCTACGTGAAACTTAAAGCAAAGTTTTACATAGCGAGCTATATTTTCACCGACACGGAAAAGCAATAAAGTCACCTGAAATGGTAAGGAAGCAAAAAAACATAAATTAAAAATGCAACTAAACTAGACAAGAATATAATAATAATTTTTTTAAAGGGGAAGCACAATTTTTTATTTAATATTTTAAGTACTAAGGCAGGAAAAATGACCTAGATGTTTTGAATGACTATTTACATTTCAAAAAATATATGTGTTTTTAAGAATGTCAGATAAGATGGGTTTTAATAACTAAATATACAGATTATTTTACAGTTGCGTACCGATAATCCGACAACATATATCTCTTTTTACACGTTAGTCAGTCGGATCCCAAAATTTGTCGGATTAACCCTTAGAGAAAAAAAAGCACATATACCGTAATGTCCCGATAATAAGCATGGGGTAAAATAATTGATTTCTTATTTTCGGGACTATATTAAAATTATGAATCTTGAAAATTCTGTTAAGGGTTGATAATAGAAGTGTTTACATATTTTATAGTAAATATTTAGTACGATTATTATTAAGACATTGAACATTATATAAATGATTTATAAATCGAGAATGCGAATTAAATGGTAATTGGTGTCCGAAATTTATTGTTGCTTATTATCGGGCCTTTTTTCTTCTTTTTTTTTGTTTTATATTTTTTAGTGGTTATTATCGGGGCATTACGGTATGTGCCACATACGCCTTATATTTTGTTTTTAAATATTTTTTATAATACATTTATCAAGTAAGTGGTCCAATTTTCGCTTCATATCCTTAGAGTTCTTTCCTGTTTATATCCTTATTCTTTCTCTTTGACTTTGATTGTATTCTGTCACAACATAGATTTTTTTTTCACTGTTCTAAATCAACATATCTACTTCCCTTTTTATTTTGACTTTGTCTTTTCACTTATCTGTATTTCATGTCATAAGTTTGCAAGCTGCTGTATATTTTTACCGTTTTTTACTTCACATTTCTCTGATTGTGTATTTAGCCACAATTTTTACAGGAACACATCATTTTCGTAACTCGGAAACATGTAATTTGTTTGTCTTATCTGTAGCTCAATGTGTCTTTCGTCATAGATACCATGTAAGATATTATTTAAACACATCTGAGGGGGTAATAAATTTATATATTTTTAGCCCCTCAACATCTATATTTATATTTTTCTTATAACAATGACTGTACCTAAAAAGAACCCACCTTATATTTAGGCGCAAAAAATTTTTGGAAAATGGGGTGTCGCAGCCCCCTCCCTCTTGGCTTCGCCCATGCTAAACTGCTATATTTTTGTGGACAAATATCAATTCTGAAGATCGAATAAATAGATGCATGTAACCATAACGAATTATACTGTTTCAATATTACAATAATTGCGTAATTAACGTGTGTTTTTTAACAGTTAATTTTTATATGTGTTTTTACCGTGAAATAATTTTGACCTTTATTCAATGACCATATCATCTGTTTCTATTAATAAAGATTGTATATTATCGTTGAAGTTTTTTTTTACTCTTCACGAGACAATGTCACAAATAGGCCCCGACAAAAAAATTCTGTTTTTATCAACGTCACATATAGGTGACATCGTAAAAGTCAAAAAATTCCAGATGACAACAATTATAAAAATATTGCATAATTATATAAAATTCAGTTTAAAACACATTTTGGACTGCTTTGATTATGCTGTACCATGATAAGCTTATACTCATAGATAGGGCAAGTCAATATTGCAGTAAAAAAATTCAAAAACCTGCGACTAAAATACAAAAAAATGCATTCTAGATGAGATACATCATACGCAATAATACCGCAGAAATTTGTGTCTATAAATTAAAAATAACTTTTTTTTTGTTATTTTAATTTTTCGTTGTGTATTTTTGCCGGGTTTTAAAAAAAATGCATGAAAAAGATGCAATTAAATGTAAAAAACTGTTGTTTATGACACTTTTCATGTAATTAAGAGCAAAAAATGCATAAAACTTGCCCTCATGAAAACATATACATCCAATTTTATTATTTGCCAGTATACAACACTTTATAAGTAAGGTTAGGCCGTTATGAAATATATCTGTTGTAAGTACAACTAATTATATGTGTCTTAACATAAAATTAAATCACATTTAGAGCCAAAAAATATATGTTAGGTGCAATCATTGATCTGATCGGGCTTAAGTTATAAAATTAACATACATACTTTTTAATGACACAAGATGCACAAAAAATACCAAAAAAGTGTTTACATTACCAAAAACTTCTGTCAACACTAAGCAAAACAGTCAATGAAAAAAAAATTTGCATTATTTGTTTTTGGGCGTGTTAAATAGTTGAACATATAAAAAATCCATATAATATGCAGACTAAGACAATTATATTAGAAACCAAAAGGAGGAATAAAATAAATAGAAGGAGTTTTGTTTACGTAAGATTTCATAATAAATTGTGTTATATATACTTTGAAACAAAAATAGAATCACAAAGATTAAACGAATAAGTTGGAATCAATTTTATTGCACGAATTATATGCTTTTAAAAGTTTTATGCATTTATGTGGTTGCTTTCGATTAATTTTTATCTCGACAGTGTATGTAAACAACATTATGACACAAATCATAAACATTGATATATATTTTTGTATAATCTGTTATGTTTTTTTAATACTAAACATATCTAAGATTGCAATATTTTTATTCAATGCCTAGAAAAATACATCGTAAATCTTGAATTTTTTTATATTATTTACTCTGAGTCAAGAAAATCTAATGTATTACTATTTTCTAAAATTACTTCAATGTGCCTATTGCAGACTAATCTCGAGCTTAAATTATTTGAACCGTTGTTATTTTTATGATATACAAGATCTGCGCATGTACGCAAAGTTTTATGAAATTTTATCATACATTCACCAACGCATAAATTTTTCTCACAGCATGTGCATATATAATTAGTATTTTTCTTTTTTTTTCTTGCTTAAACCAAGCACAACGACCATATTTTCGTGATTTTTTGTAAACAGGCAATTCATTTTTTCATCATTTAGAATTTCTGCATCTAAAAAATAAGTGATAATCTGATTAGTAAATGCGGCTTCTGTTTTTTCTACTTCTTCCGGATTTCAAAGATGTATGCATTATGTAAGAAATAGCAAGAAACATGACTAGAGAGTTTCCTAGCCCATTTCTGGGCACTTTTTTTTACATTAAAAGTATTAAAAAATTGATTGTAGAGATCACATCCGTTCATATGCGTGTTTTAACGAAAAATAAAGAATGGAAAAGCTTTCCTGAGTAAAGTGGGCTCCTTCTTTTTTGACTTTTTGTCTTTATCCATTTATTTCGTTCAATAAGTGTAAAATCATATCCATACTTAGACCTGATTTAAATCACAATATCTTATCATTATAAACGAAACAGTACGAAAATTATCTATCAAAAAAATCTTAAATTCATACTTGGCAGGATTCAATTGCGTGCGGGAATTAAAAGATTCCTCGATTGCTTCTTACTGTCCCATTTGTGTGAATTACAGATTTGTAAGTATAGTGTGGATAAATTTACGGAAACAAACAATTGTTCATGTGGACCACCCTATTTCTCTCTTTATATGGATCTAACATTCTGCATTTCATTTTTTGTAAGGTATCATTTGCACCTACAATTTGCAAGTCCAGCAGAAACAAAATTGCTGAATCCGTCAATAACCTAAAACAAATCTTATCATTGTCGGGTTTGCATAAGTTAAAAGTTATTCTGAGTATTCATTTTTTGAAAGGGCATACTGCTTCTAATACATAAATGTTCCCCAGGTATAAATGCTGGTTCGAAAATACATCAAGCTTTTGTAAAATTTTTATATATGAATGTTTACTTTCTTCTTATAATCCTGCTCCGAAAACGAGGTGAAATTTTCATGTAGGAATACAACCCTTTTTTATGTCAGCGGCCTTTATATGTTTGTTATATGCATTTTACTGTTTTTTCTATATAATTCTGCAGCTTTTTGATTTTATTATACCAAAAAATAATATAAATTCAACATAAGGTTTATATCTTTTTCATCTAAATATCTATTTGAATTTATTGTGTTCTGATTTTTTCATATTTCTATTCTTTTATTGGTCTGGAGTATATTTGAAAGCACTTCTGTATTTGAAAAATAGTCTACGGATTCACTAGAGGAGTCTTATTTTTTGTATATATCAGTTTCATTTTTTTTGAATTATATCTCTGCATTTTTTTGGGAAAGATAATGTTGGATTTACAAATGTTGTCTTCGCTTTTGTGTCTTTCGGCGAGCGTTTGTGTAATTTACGACTTTTTTATGATGTATTTAGATGTGAAACATCAACTTCAGATGTTATCAGTTTGTAATCATATGTTTAACAAAAAAAAAAGCGACGCTTTAATTTTTGTGTTCTATTTGTGACATTGAAATTTAGGATAGGATTTAAATTTGGATATTTATGTGTAAAAAAGCGTAAAATTACAAAAAAAATTGTGGTTCGTTAAGATTTAAAGTCAATCTAAATAGTAGAATTGCATGGTATGCTACTTTTTGTGTTTTTAGTTATTTTTACACGTATTTAAAGCGACATAACTAGGTTACCTGAGAAACATGCTATTTCTTTTATAAGGACAGGAAAAAGGGTATTATTATGTAAAAGACTTTTATTTTGTACAAAGTATGGTTTATGTCATTATCTAACCCGAGATTAATCATATAATCGTTATACCAAAGAAATCATTTTCATATCTTTGCTTGTATAAAAAAAACAAAAAAAAATCGAGTTAAATATTTAATTTAGTAATCATCATTTCAACGTACATTTTTTTATTGTGGTTTATGACTTTTTGGTACTGCCATCTTGAGAACCGTTTTTTGCATTTTTCACCTACTGCCATCTTGAGGGGTAATACTCTTTTTAAATTGCAAATATTTTATCTTTTATATTTTATATTTTATCTTTTTTTTTTTATTTTTTTTCTTTTCTTTAATTTTTTTTTTTTGTTTTTGTTTACTATTTTTTTTTTCATTTTTTTTTTCTATTGTCTATTTTATGTTTTCTATTATATTTTTTTTTTTTTTTTTTTTTAATTTTTTTATATTTTATATTTTATATTTTCTATTTTCTATTTTTTTTTTTATATTTTATATTTTATATTTTATATTTTTTAGTTTTT
>JAQFYM010005632.1:0-12939 GCA_034694785.1 Agrenia bidenticulata
AAATTCAAAGGAATGGGGAAAAAATAAATTGTAGGGGAAATTCAATTTATTCTTCACCCAGTTAAATGCAACCCGATTATATTTCATAGTTTTTATAATGATTTTCATGCGGCTTGATAACTGAATATTTTTTTAGGCCGGAAGGGAAAGACTATTCCATTCACCGATTGATACTCGGAACACATACATCTGATGAGCAAAACCACCTTTTGATAGCATCTGTCCAGTTACCAAATGAAGATGCGACTTATGATGCTACCCATTACGAGAGTGAGAAGGGAGACTTTGGAGGATTTGGTTCAGTATCTGGAAAAATTGAAATTGAAATTAAGATCAATCACGAAGGTTTGTTTTGTGATAACACCATATCATTGTGTATGCAAATGAAAGTTCTAATGGGATTTCAATGTTAATTTATTTTCTCGAGCAGGAGAAGTAAACAGGGCTCGATACATGCCACAAAATCCGTGTGTCATTGCCACTAAGACACCATCTTCTGATGTCTTGGTGTTCGATTACACCAAGCATCCATCTAAACCTGATCCAAGTGGTGAATGTCATCCCGATATTAGGCTACGAGGGCATCAGAAAGAAGGGTACTGACGTCGCTCATATGCAGTGTTCTATGAGGAATAATTGTTGCTTCTATTTTGTAAGCAACTTCATTGACTGTTTTATCGATCAATTTTAGATATGGTTTATCTTGGAATCCAAATCTGAATGGACATCTACTTTCTGCTTCGGATGATCATACAATTTGTCTTTGGGATATTAATATGACTCCTACAGCCCAAGGACGGGATCGGATAATTGATGCCAAGACGATTTTTACTGGTCACACTGCTGTCGTTGAAGATGTCGCATGGCATCTTCTTCATGAAAGCTTGTTTGGTTCAGTAGCCGATGATCAGGTAAAATAGATTACCAAGAAGTTGAGCCAAATTTTAAATATTTTGATTGTAAACTATGCAACTGTAAATTAATTAAACCTTAACTTAAATTAATGATAGAAATTGATGGTTTGGGATACTCGATCAAACAATACAAGCAAGCCCAGTCATACAGTTGATGCCCACACAGCTGAAGTGAACTGTTTATCCTTTAATCCTTACTCTGAATTTATTCTGGCAACCGGTAGTGCTGACAAAACTGTGGCTTTGTGGGATCTCCGCAACCTAAAATTAAAGTTACACTCCTTCGAATCTCATAAAGACGAAATTTTCCAAGTCCAGTGGTCGCCGCATAATGAAACTATTCTTGCCTCTTCGGGAACGGATAGAAGGCTTCATGTTTGGGATTTGTCTAAGATAGGAGAGGAACAAAGTCCAGAAGACTCCGAGGATGGACCACCTGAGCTATTGTTTATTCATGGAGGTCATACTGCAAAGATTTCTGATTTCTCATGGAATCCCAACGAGCCTTGGGTCATTTGTTCTGTATCCGAGGACAACATTATGCAGGTAAACGAGCATTTGCTGATTTTTGTTCTGACTTTTAGTTCAACAAACTTTAAACCTGAGCTGAGTTTTCATAAAATTGCTTATTGTAATCTGAAGGTTTGGCAAATGGCCGAAAACATATACAACGATGAGGACCCTGACGCTGCTGGTGGAACAGGAGCCGGAGCTGCTTCGTCTGCGGAGATGCTCGAAAACTGAACCAAGTTAGAACAGAACTATTCTTACTGTTAAGCCGTTCGTTAAGAAGTTAATAAGCAGGTTTTGAATGAATGAGTTAGACTGTTAAAAACAAAATTGTCATACTTGATTGTTTACAGCTAAATGCTACGGCTAAAGCACATTCGTAGAATCAATGTCTATTTTATATTCACAGAGGTTATAAATAACTGGTTCTATAGACATTTGACTTTATATCTGTTTTGTTTGAAGCACGTAAATTATGCTTTTATTTGTAAGTTAAATTAAGGTCGGTATTGTAATGTATTTGAAGAAGTCTCTGAACTCTGAAGTTTAAAACTAAAATTAACCTTGAAAGGACATCACACTTTTTTTGTAAATGTAAGATACTGGTGAATTAAATTGCATACTTTTGTGGTAGCACGAGGCTTGAAAAAATATTTTAACTCTTCATTGCGGACGAAGTTAGTGTAAAAATCTGTTAAAATTCACTACTCAAACAGCATGAATAGATTGATTGCTACGGGTAGGGGTTTCTCCCTAGATCATAGGCATGATATTTCATAGCAAGTTGAAATTTTTTCTGGTCTCACTTTTCTTGAATTCGAAGTCATAATAGTTTCCTTGGACACTTGGTAAAGTATAAGTTGTCTTATAATCTTATATGGTACGTGACCAAGGTAAGTTGCTTGACCAAACAAAGTTACATATAGTTTGTAATACGTAAACAAAGTTTAAATTATCCCTGCCCTGACAGCTCAACTATTCTGGGATGAAAGCGCAATGGCTGCAACGGAATAATACATATATCAAATAAATTATTCATTTTTTATTATGAAAACGCAATAATTACAGCGTTTATTAATACAAGCTAACGAAAGTATAAACAATATAAGAATACATGGAAACTTGAAAATCATAAAATATAGAAAACTTCATCTAATTTATTCGATGAAGGCAAGGTTCCAAGTATTGAAGCAGCATTCCCCCTTTGTAGGGCAATAAAATAAATTGTATATTACTTGGAAGTTAACATTTTCAAAAAATGGATTCTTCTTTAAACACATCACGAAAATCAATTGTGGGGGCAGGTCCGGCAGGTATCCTATGAATATATTTTCAGATTTAACTATTCAACATTTACTTAAAACAAAAGTGCACTCAATGTTGTCGTTGAATATATATCTTTCTTTGATTCGTTTTTAGGTCCAAATAATGTTGCAGGAGACTCCAAGGCCCAGCCCAGCACGGTGTTTAGCAGTGTCCCATCTAAGACCAAGGGTAGAGAAGATGAAGCTTTAGAGGCTGCAGAGCAAAGGCGTCTGTGGGCTATGGCAGCAACCTCAGCTGCACATTTGATAGCGGAGTTTACAGACAAACCTCTTCCGAATCTGGATGCTATCAAAAATGCCTTTACACCTACAAGTACTCGTCTATTTATTTACTATTAGATGCTCATTTATTTTTTGTTTTACCAGCATGTATTGGTAAAATAATTATGAAAATTCATGGACTGGAAAATTGAAATAGCTGCTTCAGAATGGGCGAGACGCCGAGAAGTGGCTACAGAGGAGCCACTTCATGTCCCAGAAACTGAAGAGGGTTTCTCTACTGAGACTGAAGGACCAGGTGAACTATTCTATGATGTTGATGCAAATGACGATGACCTGAACGTTTTCTTGGGTGACAGTGACCAAGATTTAATCAAACCGGATAGAAAATCTAAGGCCGATAGCTCTAATATTTTGGTGAACGCTAAAGTGAATTTGAAAAAACAGAAACTTTCATTAGTGGAGAAGGTTTTGTACTCAGCCAAGAAGTCCCTGGCTGTGGTTAGTGGTGGTCATCGAGTATCTTCGGACAGAGAAATCGAGTCTCCCAAAAGATCAAAGTCCGGAGTTTTTAAAAACGCCAGTTCAGCGTCCTTTCATGGCGGTGGTTCTGCAAACAGCCTGCCTCGTGAAAGCACATCTGGAAATGAAAGACGGGTTACTGATGAGCAAAGAACGACGGATGAGAAGCGTCTAACAAACGATAGCAAGCTTAGTAAGCTGTATATAATACTTGTTTCAAATTGCTTTGATTTGCTTTGCTTTGAAATTAAAAAATAGGTGTTGACCGAGATAGATCCAGTGGTATTATAGCGGGTGCTAGTCGTTCCGGGTCTGGAGGATATGAAGATAACTGGGATATGTATGTAGAACGACAAAATGATGATAGGAGCATGGATCAAGACGACCGAGAGACAGGTTATCAAGTTGCTGATATTAACATTGATGCAGATGAAATTTTATATGGACTTGAGGGTCTACTGGATGAGTAATGCTTCAATGGGATTATTTAGTTTCTGCATTCAAAGAAAAAAATTTGATTTTTAATTACAATTTTTTCAGTTTACAACTTGAGTCTAGGATCACTGAGCGATACAAATACAAGCTCATCAACAAGTTCAGTCTCCTACTTCAAGCCCTAATAACATCGCAAGAAAGAGAAATTGAAACGATTGATCATTTACAAACTAAGCGAAAAATTTTGACAGTGCTGAACAATTTTGTGAAATCTGAGGCGGAATTGTCCGCGAAGGTTATCGTATGTAAGTAAAGGGATTTGACAATTTTTAAAAGCTAGATAATTTGAAAATATTTTTGGAATTTATTCAAAGCTGATGAACAAAGAGACGATGACCAGGATCAAGGCATGATACTAGATTTTCATGCCAAAACAGAAGGACGAAGGTCTGGTGACTCAGGAGCTGGTGGTGAAGAAGGTGAAGGTGGCGAAAAACAGAAGGCTCATACCGACAGTCAAGGTCTCTCTATTGAAGAAATGTCAGCAGGGACTATTCGAGACACGCTTTTGCAGCAGAAAAATAGGTTCAATATCACCAATTATTTATATAAAATATTTATATATTATTAAGTCATTATAGTGCAATATATTAATATATTATGGTACACAGATTAGATGTATTGGAAGCAATAAAAAGAATTCATGTACTCAAGCTAAAACAGAAAGAATTCGAAAAGACATTGCTGACGCTTCATTATAGCCGAATGGTGAAACCTGCGGATTTGCAGAAAGAAATTAAAGTATGGAAGTTGAATTTTAACTGTATTAGTAGCGTTACTAATTTCTTAAATAACTCAATAGTAAATTAACTCTACGTATTTATAGGAAGCTAGGAGAATTGTAAATGATTTACAGTTAGAAATTTCATCAATGCATCAAGAAATGGGTCAGATACAGACAGAAGTGAGAATACAAGAAAAGGCACTAACTGATGAAGAAAAGCTTGTTGAAAAGTTAGAACTGGAAGCGTTGACAAAGCAGGTATACAGACTATTAAAATTAACACAAATGCAAAACGGATTTTCAATTTAAATACACCATATTTTTTTAAAAACTTAATGGTATTGAACATGTACTTCTGTATTTAGACTGAGGTCCAAGCCCTGCAAAATAAGCCAATACATGTTCAAAAAGAAGCGGACAGAGAAGCACAAAAGCTGGAGCAACTTCAGGACATGCATGATAACCTTTGTAATAAACATATGGAAGGCTTGGATAGTTATAGAACTTTTCAAAGCAAAATCGACAAATACAACCTGGACTTGAACACCCTCATTAGGGATGAAGGAAAACTTTCCATGCAAAAAAAGAACTGCATACGTGAGACAGAACGTCTAATGGCCCAGATGGAAGCCTTGTTGACAAGAGAACAGATCATGTTGGACAGGGTATAAATTATTTTGTATTATTTTGATGATATAATTTACTAACATTTCTTTTTATACAATTTATTACGCAGGCTGCTCTTATGACCGAAAAGCTACAACAGGCCTCTAAACTCAAGAAGAAGATCCATGACGAGCAACAACGGATATTTAACGAAGCTAGCAAAGCACTCCGAATTTCACAAAGATTGGAAAGAGGTATACGAATGGCTTCTGAAGCATATATCAACGCAAGATTAGCACACGATAAAATGAGAGCAGCATTTGATTCGGCACGTCCTACCGAAGAAGACATGAATTGGCAAAAGCTTAGTAAAATGCTTCAAAGAGAAATCCAGAATCTCAAGCTCAATCTGGAAAAAAAGATAGAAGAGTCTAACCTAAAATCGTCAATGGTTGAAAGAATTAAAACTAAACTGAATGAGCTTTATGATGAACAAGTGGCATCAGGAAAAGAACTTCAAGAACTAGTGCGATTGAAATTTCAAAGATATATGTATTTTTTTTAAATGCTTTTCGTTTTATTTAACTTATGTTCTACTGTAATTACAGATTCGAACAACTGTTCGTAAACGGAGAGAAAGAGAAGAAAAATCTGAACAGTGCATTAAGCTGGACGGCCAAATACAACGATTTGATCAAGATATAAAAGTCTGATTCTAATAAAAAATTATGTAACGTATCATATATCAATTTACTAACTAATTGGAATATTTAATCAGATGAGAGAACTAGTTTTGGACGACTGTTCACGTTCAGATCGAGAAATTGAAAAGCAAATCGAAGTATACAAGCAAAGATGTGGGATTTTGAAACTAGAGAGATCAACAATTATGAACGAAGTCATTAGTACTAAGCACAAGCTTACGGAAGGTCGATCAGTTATGAAAAGCTTGGAATTAGAAATAAAACATCTAAGTCAGAAGATGTTGGACTGGGAAAAGTATACTTGAAAGTTTTTAGTTTCGTTTAAGGTCAGTTACATTTGTATATATGATTCACCTAGGTCGTTGAAAGAGAAACATTACCTCATTCTTAACGCAAGACTGGGAAGAGACTCGGTACGAAATGATGCTCTTCGCAGTCGGGATAAGTTTCGATATTATAGACAAGAGAAGCTAGAACTACTTTTAGGCAATAAAACCCTTCGACGGGAGCTGGAAAAACAAAAGACGGATGTTGTGGTCATCAGAAAAAGTTTTGAAAAAAAAATATCTCAAAGTAACGACATTGCTGTTAAAGTACGTGAAATAATTGAAGAAATCTGTACATTCAGTGAATTCATTCACGCATACAACAAAATACTGCTACGAGGGGCTGGAGAGATAACTGTCCGGGAGCTAGAAAGAACGAAACTAAATTCTCTGTCGGAAGAACTCCGGAAACATGTACTTATAGTTAAAATGAAGTAAGTGTATACATTGATTAAAATGGTTAAAACGGATAGGAGGAATTTATACTAAAATATGTGTGTATCTTAAATCTGAATTAGTCAGCCCGATGAGTCAGTATTTTTTCAAAAAATAGAGAACTTGAGAGAATCTTTTTACGAGATAACAGATAAAAGAAAAATGTTGGAGATAAAACTGAATGAGGATGACAACCCGGAAAGGTTCTACTTTCTTATCACATCCTATCGTATGGAAGATCAGCTTAGATAATTTTCATACAAAATTATGCTTTACAGAGTTCGAGAAATAAACTTCGATCTAATGAAAGCCAGAGAGAATATTCCTACATTGGAAAATCGATTGGATAATATAGAAGAACTCCTCGCAACAAAAGATGCAATGGGTTTAGAACGGACTTTGATGGAAAATCATATTTCAAAAATAACAGACGACTGCTTGTCACGAGCACTTAACCTCAAAGAAACTTATGGAGAGCAGGTCAAATCGATGGTTAATACTCGCAAAAATCTAAATCTGCTGTCCAGGAAGATTGACGGATTCATATGCGAAAATTCAATAGCATCAGCTCAAGCGGAAACTGCTGAAGTCACGTAAGTCATTAAAATGCAGAGGTTGTAAATTTAATCAATATTTTTAGGCTTGAGTTTTCAGAATTTATTTTGTACCTTCAAGGTTTTTAAAATTCAGAAGACAACTTGCCGACGCTGAAGATAAGTTTGCCCGTGGATTGCCTCCAACAAGAGAGATAGAGGCAGAATGGATTCACCAACAGTGGAAAAAAGAAATGATGGCACGAGCATACCGAACCAAAACAAAATCAACTTTTTTTCGGAAAGTTAAACCAGCTAAGGGCAGCGAAATCCAAACACTTCGATTAAAAGAAAAGCGTCGAGAACTTGAAGATCCTAAGGAAAGCATTCTAGGTTGGAGTTTCAGTGCAGTTTCAAACAACGTCGGTGAGAGAAAGTCAAGCCAACAACTTCAGCCTCAATTTCGAAACTCTGTTTCCAACCCTAGACGGTTGTCTCTCCCTCGATCTATAGCTGGCCAAGCCCCTATTACCTACATAAAAAGACCATCTAAGGCATAGAAGGTCGTGATAGTAAAATTCATAAGTATCTTTAATTGGACATAGATATAAAAGAAACAGAAAAAGGCAATTAATACTTTTATGAATATGCAATCTGTTAGCAACATGACTAGCTGATCAAAAACCAACTCGAGTGATTTTCAACTAATAAAAACAAGCATAAAAAGCTTTCTCTTTAATTTTTCATCGGCGGAACTGGAACTACAGGAAGGCGATTTATTATATAATGTTTCATTTCAGATTAAAAACGGTTACTCAAAAACATGTTATGAATCGGATTCGATTGGAATTATACTCGCTTTATTACTACACACATGATTGAATAAATACCCAGATTAAGCGCTTGAGGACTATAATTTAGGGTTCTTGGTTGAGAAATGCAGTTTTAACAAATACATTTTTACTGACAAACTTCAAATGCAAGCTTTGTAAATTTTGCCATGTCTAAATCACATAATACTTCTAATAGGATCGAATAGCAGGTGGGACTGTAGCACATTCTTTGTCTGATAATGTTTTATCAATTACAGGGCGATAAGTTAAATCAACTTTTCCAGTATCAGGGTCGATCCATGATAATGTATGTTTTCGCCAGTGCTGTTCCATAGGAATAGCTGTTTGACCAGTAAGTGGCTTTGCAAAGTTGAACTCGTCGCTTCGGTCTTTAAAGTCTTCTCGTGCGTGAGCTCCACGGGATTCTTTTCTAGCTTCGGCTCCATAGATAGTCTGAATGGCATTGATCATTAAATTCTGTAACTCGAGTGCTTCCACTAAATCCGTGTTCCAAACTATTCCTCTGTCAAACAACTAAAAACAAAAACATTGAAAATTAACTCCAATAAGGCTTGAATGCCTATATTCTAATTTTATTTATTGATTGAAACTTGCCTTAAGATCCTTCAGTTCCTTGTAAATTGCGTCCATTTGTTGCACACCTTCCTGTAAAACAGAACCTGTCCTAAACACAGCTGCATGCCCTTGCATAGCTTTCTGCATCTTTAACCTCAAGTCAGCCACCTTGGTGGCACCATCAGCATGACGAAGCTTATCCAAGTTGGTAACGGAAAATTCTCCTGCGTTGGCTGAAAGTGATCCAATACTTTCACCAGGCTTATTTTCTTCGGCAATGGTTTTCGCACAAGCACGTCCAAACACAACCAGGTCGAGCAAAGAGTTGGCTCCAAGTCTATTAGCTCCATGCACAGATGCACAAGCTGTTTAATCAATTAAAACAAAAATATTATAACATTTATATAAACTAATATTACCAATTAACATTCAACTAATATTACCAATTAACATTCAATCTTTTACTGATTGAATCTGCTTTATATTGCTCTTAAAATTAGTGACTGTATTTTAAAACTTTACCAGATTCTCCACAGGCATACAATCCCGGCACAATTTTATCTCCGGTGGCTTTAGTGTGCGTAATTACTTGCCCTCTGTAGTTGGTTGGGACCCCACCCATATTGTAATGAACAGTTGGTAACACCGGAATCGGTTCTCTAGTCACATCTACACCAGCGAAGATCATTGCGGTTTCAGAAATACCTGGCAATCTAGATCAAATACAATGCTATGCGTTACAAAAGGTGTCCTTCTAATACTCCCACAAAACAGTCCTAATTTTAATTTTAGTAAAATTAGGACTGTTAGGTAAAATTATTTTACCTAGCGGCCAACTGCTCTGGGGGCAAGTGATGAAGCTGAAGGAAAACGTGGTCTTTTTCTGGCCCACAACCTCGCCCCTCACGGATTTCAATCGTCATGGCTCTCGAAACCACATCTCGAGAAGCCAAATCCTTGGCATTGGGGGCATATCTTTCCATAAAACGTTCTCCCTCGCTATTAATCAAGTACCCACCTTCACCCCTGCATCCTTCAGTAATAAGACAACCAGCGCCATAAATACCCGTAGGATGAAATTGGACAAATTCCAAATCCTCGTTCGGAAGGCCAGCTCGAGAAACCATTGCAGTACCATCGCCGGTACAGGTGTGGGCTGAAGTACATGAGAAAAAGGCTCTGCCGTACCTATCATACAATATGAAATATAAAGTGTGAATTAGCTAGGATTGAATATTATTATAGAAGCCTCTAATATTTTCCAACTCACAAACTTACCCCCCAGTAGCTAGAACTGTATTCTTTGCTCTGAAACGATGAATGGATCCATCTTCAAGACATAAAGCGATTACTCCACGACACTCTCCATCCTCCATCAGAAGATCCAACGCAAAGTATTCCACGAAATACTGACAGTCGTACCTCAAAGATTGTCCGTAAAGAGTGTGTAGCAAAGAGTGACCAGTTCTGTCAGCAACACAACAGCAGCGATGAGCTTGTCCACCCTTTCCATATTTCAAAGATTGTCCACCAAAAGCTCTTTGATAGATTTTACCGTCATCCGTTCGGCTGAATGGCATGCCTAAATTAATAAAAGGCTTTTTTAATCAGGGAACTATAAGTGACTATAAAAATCCAATCCTAGGGCTGTAATAAATCTCCCGTACCGTAATTTTCCAACTCTACAACAGCCTTTGGAGCTTCTCTCGTCATGTAATGAATAGCATCTTGGTCTCCTAACCAATCTGATCCTTTGACTGTGTCGTACATGTGCCATTTCCAATCGTCTTCTTCCATATTTCCAAGCGCTGCGTTTATTCCACCTTGAGCAGCGACAGTATGAGATCTCGTGGGAAACAGCTTCGTTATCACAGCCGTCCGGAACCCTTCTTCGACTAGACCGAAAGCAGCCCGTAAACCAGCTCCACCAGCCCCAACAACAACTGCATCGAATGTATGATCTACAACATTATACCCCTTTCCGATCTACAAGAAACAACGATAAACAATCATTACACATTTGCTCTTGTGCCACTTTCTCTACTTTCACCCAATATAAAAGAACACGTACTGTAGACGTCTTAGTTTCAGATCGCTTCTCTGAAGAGACGTGCAACTTTCTAGAGCTCGCCGATGCAGTCCAAATCGGCAGGGTTGAAGTTCCGTTCTAAATTTTAGCATTTAAAAAACCACGAACAATTAAAACTCGGTTTGTTTTTCTTTCGAAAGAGGCTTGAGGGCCTGACTAAGTTTCTCAGACTTACCGTGTAACCGAAAATGGATGCTTTTTTCGACAAGAGGCCCCCAACATTTTGAACAAATCTTGCGGCAGCCATGATTAACGATTACCCAACTATGTGGGGACTGATTTAGTAACCTACATTAACACATAATGCAGTCATATTTATTATAACTTCCAAATACTGACAATAATAATACAATTAGCTACTTAAACACACGTTTCAAATAAAATCTTACCCACTTCACACTTTGCCCAGAAATGTACCTTCCCCTCGATTCCCCAAATATACTCTTATGTAACTGAAGTTTTTTTGTATTTCAATCGTGAATGTCCCGATTATATAAGCCAGGAACCCGCAAATCTCAGCAAGTCACGGGACCAAACTTGGCGAAAGTACGACTTTCCAAAATTTGTTTCTTACATAAAATGAACGCGGCAACAGTGCTTTCCCAGAAGATTTCAACCCGGCAATGCTGCTCCTCCGTATGTGTAACTATTGTTGTTATTTTGCACAGAAATCCGGACAAGTTGTCCTTCATAGGATGACTAGTGGCGTAACTCACAGACTTTAAATAGCTCCTCATATTCATCAACATTCCTAACGGTATATGTTTGAGATTCCTGTAATTTTCACCCTGAAGCTTTGTTACAAACTAATGAGATCTACGGCCCTGTGCTTTCAGACACTACGTAGGAGTAGTTTTGATTTTTAGCGATTTGGCTATGTAAGAAAAGGAAGAGCAGAGTTGTTTGTGATGGGATGAGGGCATTAATCGTGTACCGAACTTTGTTCATCTCAAGGACTCGGGCTATGGATCTCAATTACGAGGGCCAAAACCAGATAGCGCAAGTTCCTCCGTCGATATATTTCCCCCTGTATGAGTTGTACAAGTTTCATAGTTTTAGTATGGTACACTTTTTTTATACTCTCGTTCGCATTCAAAAGTTGGGTATGAATTAAATCGAAGCTTTTTTGGTAGTAAAGATTGTACGAAGGTCCTCCCTACTTGCGTCCCGCTCACTCAAATACTACAACTACGCAAGACGCTCCTGCTGCATCCTTTTTCTTAGAATTTGTACTTTCATCCTTTCATGTGCTTTAGCTTCTTATTTTCATGTGGGAAGGTGAAAGGGGAGGGCCTACAGAGTGTCGACGAAAATAAATAAACTCTTCACTTTATGAGCTTGCTCTGCATGAACATTCACAAGGGCTGTTCATCAATATCGGATTTATGGGTGGAAAGTTTTGAAGAATCAGGATGGATTTAAGGGGGGAGAAAGTAATGGAATGGGGAAATGTACTTTTATTCAAGGGTTTAATTCCACTTTCTCATTATTTTGATTTTTTTAATCTGCAGAAGCATTCTAGAGACTATTAAGATATTTTGAAAGGTTTGAGGCTATTATGATTTTTAAATGAGTTGTTCGTTTAGTTAGTATTTCTACTTTGCTTTCACCTTTTTACATAGTTTTAATATTGGTAGGAAAGTCCAGAAATGCAGAAAATCTGAGTATTACAGTCACTCGGGTTTAATAATCTGATTTGACAACATGGTTGATTTCGTTTTGGGCATAGTCTATTTTTAATTTCTACAGTACAGATATATACACTTTATACTTTTACTTTATAGTGTGTATTATAAGAGATATATATATTCTTTAGAAGAAATTCGAAGTACTGCAGAAATATAGTATATATTGTTGTAAATAATACTACTTCTCTTTATTTATGGTTAAGAGTTTAAGAGTTTCTAGCAAATCCGTAAATTACAGGATATACAGGTTTTATTTGCTTTCTCCGTTACCTTTTATTCTTCAATTCCTTTGGTAAAATGAACGGGCTAAAACAAGGATTAAGTTTAGCCAGGAAACTATGTATATAACTGTTGAATTACACCATAAAAACTCACAGGTGCAACTTCATATAGCCCGAGCCAGGTTTATAAAAATTTCAAGCTTCTAAGCCAATTTATGA
>JAQFYM010005633.1:0-12936 GCA_034694785.1 Agrenia bidenticulata
AGAGCAAAAAACAAAATTTTGCTAATTATATGACCCTGCATCGTTCTTTGACATTAAATTATCCCTTTTTTGCATTTATGACGTAAAAAACTTTACTTGTTATATTTTCTTCCTTATACTTCTAACTTATTCCTTGTCTCCCTAAAACACAGAAAAAACATCATAAAAATTTTTTTGTATCTGCCGATCTTAAAAGATGGTCCTTTGCAAAAATGTATTTATGGCGTCATTTTACCTTGCACAAAGCACTTTGCCTTTAGGAAAAAGACACATCTGTTTAAAAACAACAGTGTTTATAAAACATTGTATGAAAGCGGTAATGCCACCCGTTCACGACACAAAAACAAAAGGTTATTTACTTGTTTGCAAAGTCGTTTATGAAAAACGTTTTAAAATGTTGAAAAATAAAAAAAAAGGAATAAACAGTTTATTGCAACGAAACTAGAATACTTTTTATACGTTTTGAACAACACGATCGTTTTTATCGCGATCACATAAAAAACGTGTGCATTTAACACGTATATTCTTACAAAAGACACGACCATGTATATATATTTTTTACAGATCAAAATTACTAAACTGCTACGCCAAATAAATTTAAAATTTTTTTTCTGATAAAACAAAAAAAGATTGCGCTGTAAAAACACATAAACTAGATTTACTTTCATTTCAAAACGAAGAATTTTGCAGTAAGTATAACCGCCCCTCAAAAAAGTGCCGCCAGGCAAAAGTCAATGTACATCCGCACGTACTTAGTATTCCTTTATGTTTACGTTTATAGCCAACATATTTAGTTACAAGGTGATTAGTTTTTTGTTTGTCGTATACGTCGCCGCCTATCTTACCGTTCTATCAACCATTTAAGGTAACATATTTACTGTTTTTTGTATTGGCGTATTAATTTTTTTACTATTTAACCAAAAATTATTTTTTTCTGGGAATCTTCTTAGCAGCCTTTCTCTTTTCTATAAGCGTTTGTGTGCTAAAAAGTTCACAATATTATAACTAGACTTTCGTTTTATAAATCCACTGATATTTTGTAGATTATTTTTTGACATATCATCGCTCGTATACAAGTCACACCAAATCCTATACTATAATTATTCCCCTTAAATTATAAATGCGTTTTTATTATCCTTTATAAGTATCCTATCTAGGCAAAACACACTTGCTAAGTGCAATCTGTATATATTTTTTAGTTGCAGTTTCTTGACTATTTTTTCCATTTACAAAATAGCCAAGATTAGTTAATAGTCACCTTAAAATGCACTTTGTATTCTTACCTATACGTACGTGTTTTTTGCTTCTTCTCTATTAAGCTTGTTCTATCGCTCCACTTTATTTTATCATGGATAAAATGCCTAAGCTTTGCTTTCTGTGCAGTGCTAGTTTTGTTTTTCCTTTTACATCCTATTGTCAACCTATTTACATTTTAAAAAGCGTTTTTTGATGCCTCTGTTTAGACCTATTTATTCTGTAACTGCAAAAAAGTTTATTTTGTCTCTTTTGCTTTGTCCCTGCAACAGAGTAAACTCGTTTTTACTGTTTTAATACCTGTCTTTCTTTTTTTGTTTTTATCTGTCAAATTAAGTTGTTTTTTGCGTTATAAAGCACATCCAACAAAATTTTTTTCTCTCTACTTTAATCTTGTTTTTGCATCAGGCATTTATTTTTTGCGCACCTCCACTTCATGCTTTTCCCTTTTTTATATTGACTCATTGTTTTTAAGGTAATTATCTTTTAAACTCATAAAAGCGTCTACATCTATGACACACTAAATCTCCACCTGTGCTTTTGCCCAGTAAAAACTACTTATGTATCATACTTTTATGTTTGTATGCATTGGCGCGTGATTCCTTATACTCTCTGCGCTACTTGTCTAGTAATTTCGCTAGATGTTTTTTCTTGCATTTGGTCCTGATTTATCCTTCTCGTCTGCATTAAGTATGGGCTTTTACCAAATTAAAAGCTATTTTTGGTGCTGTGTTATGATCATTTACAAAAAAAATACATTAAGCTTTTTTGCATATGTGTCGCAATACGAATTCTTCTTGTTTTCTCTGTTTCCCAAGCCTGCTAGCTGCATAAAATGTTATAATTTACATTCTGATTGTCTAAATAATATCTGCCCTCAATAATTGCTTGCACATATAATTTTTATATGTTCGATTTTCTGTGTATATATAATTGTCTTAATGCTTTTAACTGCCGTAGGCAGCGATTGTTGCTATAATTATTTGGCTCTGTATTTCTCATCCAGTTTACTCTTTTAAATTGTTTTGGGGTTGTTTTGAAATATAAATACAACAATTTATAAATCGTTTTGTAACAATTTTGTGTAAAACGGCTTTAAAAAAAGTTTGATACTTTAAAGCCGTATGTGGTTATTTAATAGTGTTGTATACTTATGTAAAAAACACTAAACATACACCAGCGACCATAGCAAGCCAATTCTTTGTATAAAAAAATAACAAACAATATAAGTTTTTGGTTTTTTTGTAAAAACGCATAGTATGCTTGTTAAAAAAAAATTATCAACAAATTTAAAACGACAAGTTATATCTACATTGTGCAAAGTAGTAATTAAACCGATGGGTATTACGGCAGCTATAGTTCTACTTAGAAAATATAAACGTTGTATTTTTCTTTAGTAATTAAAAATAGTGCACTCGTATGCATTAGTTACCGTATAAAAAATTAGAAAAATTAGAATAAAAATAGAATATGTATGAATATTCTCTAAAAATAATATACGCATTAAAAGCATGTATTTCAATGATGTATATACAACATGTGGTGTGTGCATTTTTATATAATCGTCTTTTAAAGTTGTAATGCTGTACTTTGTCAAACATTCATTTGCAACAAAAATAGTTTATTTTTTTTTTTAACAGAATTTAAGCTTCTATTTTTAGATACATAATATACGACAGGTATAGATGCTGACGTGGTAGCGTAATAAGTTTACAAAACAATATTTATTTATCCAGTATTAACATACATTCTCTAATTCGTTTTTTGTAATTGTAATTCGTTGTATCCTTTGTCCGCAGGTTAAAAATAACTAGACAGATATATTACATTGGCAATACTAGTCGCATAAAAAAAGTTTGATATCGTCCGTTAAACAATTCATTACATGCTTACTAGGTAAGAAGCCACCATTATTTTCGGCATTCATAAATCGCGCATGCAAAAAAGATTGTAAATTTAATATCATGTGTTAACATGTCGTATTTTTGTCATATATTAATTTCTGTATATAGCAATTTTTGCATACAGGTTTTTTTATGTATTTTTTTTTGTTTTACAGCTAAAGTGTGATTTACGTTACAAAGCATTTTTTACTCTTACTATGTAAACAAAAATAACACCTAGTCACAGTTTTTTTTTGGTCTTACAGTTGTAAGTTTTAGTATTTTTTAGATGTAAATATATTTGTTATATAGTAAATTGTCTTTTCGTCTGACTATTATTTTTATAAATTTATCAATGAATAAAAACAGCAAGATGTAACAGAATAACTCTTACAATGTAATGATGCTGTATACAAGCATGTATGTTTTTTTTTGTGTATTTTTTTACGTTCATTTTATGTATTGCAATTCTAAAGTACTTTTTTCTACAAGAAAAGGTCAATAACAGTTTTACTTTTAGTCAAAAATCACAAAAAACTTGTTAAAAGACGCCAAGTAACTATCAAAAAAATCAAAAAGCAACACAGCGCGTTTTTCTATAGCAAAAATTTCAACAAACCACCTAATCAAAAATAGGCTTCTGTGAACACATTTATAGTGCAAAAGATCTGATATGTTTCGAACAGAGTATATTTTGCACAAACATATTATTATTGTTAACAGAACTTACTGTCACATTTATCTTCGAGCAGTAAAGTTATCATATGTTGCAGATTTACGCCTAAATCTTATATACTATATCATGCCATTCTAAGCCGATACGCAATTTAAGTATGCTGGTAGGTTGTGTACAGACCAGAATACATAGTATCAAAGGGTCAAACCGTTTACACGGATATATGTCATTTTTCACTAACTATTACAGTTTATCTCGGGGTATACTGTTTTTTTATTTTTTATGAAAGTAAGTCTTTGGGTTGATAAACTGTTTTAGTAAGACAAGTTTTAACATAAATCCTTGCGATCAAAACGTGTAACGACGTGTTAGCAATAAGTCTAGTAATGATATACTCCAACCAAAAAAAATGCGTTTGATGCAATTTAATACAGAATAAATACTGTTAAAAACCTTTTTTATTAGCTTTTGCTACGTATCGTGTGTAGAACTGATTGCATCGTGCACAAAAAAAAAGTTTAACTACGCATTATTGTAGTCTGGACAAAAAAACAACAGCTTATAACACGTTTGCAACTGTTTGCACATGTTTATAAAGTGCTCTTGGCTTATTGTTTTGCTCTATTGCTTTACAACTGGTTTTGGTATCATACAATGACTAACGAGGAGCTGGCAAATAATCGCAACAATTTAAGTAATTTTTTTGCGGCGAAACTGTGGATCGTTTATATTTTACATATGAGTTATGATCTTTACGGGTATAACCTGTACCTGCGTTGTTAAGACCCGTTTGTACTCGGCCAGACCATAACTACGCAACAGCAATAGCACAGAACGCATAAAATACGCATCGATGTAAAAATGCATGTATACGATGTCGCCGATAACAATAATTACAAACAGTATTCTGAATATAACAAACGAAAAATCTTTGCATGGCAATATGACTGATTTGCCTTTAGTCTATTGTTAATTTGTAGTAAAGGCTAAGCGGCGTGTCGTTTTATAGCGCTACTACATTTAGAAAATATAATCTGAAAAAGACGTATACTAAGCACAAAAATGTATAAAAAAAAGTAAGATTATTTCTTTTTTGTAGTTCATATTTCAATCCTATGTAAAGGATAAAGGCAATACATTTTTTGTTGATAAGCAACAAGATACACGTTCATAATATTTTAATTTTTTTGGAAATGTTTTTTTGGGTAATTTATTTAAACCAATGGAACGAAGATGACAACGCAATGTATGCACTTACAAACGTGATTACACAAAATAATTGCACTATAGATTTTTTGGTGTTTTTTTAATCTTTATATTGATCTTACCGTAATTTATATGCCTGGTAAATATTTTACTTATACTTTTTTACTGATTAATGACGTGTTTAAGTGCAACAACTATGTTTTAAAAGGGTTTACGTTCAAGCCATCTATAGAATAAAACAGATATTGTATGACTGTAAAAGGCTAAGTGATCATATAGTGTGTTTAAAGTTTTTGGTTTTACAAACAAAAAAATCATTTGTATACAATGATATCCTCTAAAAAATCTTGAAGTTTTAAAAAGTATTACAAAAATAACTTGCAATATTATGTCGTATTACTTATTTTTTACGCTGTAGATTTAGAAAATAAAAGATACTGTTTATGCAAACTTTCTTTTGAAAACTTATTTGTCTTTTACCGTGTATTATGTTATTAAAGAAATCCAGAACAAAAAACTGCGTGGTTCCGTAGTAAGCTGTCGTAGTTTTATTATGCAATGTTTTTACTGCATAAAATCACATGTCGTAAGCAACACCCTACGTTTTAAAAATGTTTTAATAATTAATATCATAAGAAATCCTTTATAAATCCAAATTGGAAATCTACAAATATGAAAAAATATGAAAAAAACATAGGAAAAAGTTTGATGCAAGAATGAATGTGTTCGCCATAATTTTTGGGCTAGTATTTCTGTATGTTGGAAGTTAAGATCTAAGAATATGCAACAAGAATCTTGTAATATAAAAATAGAATAATATACTACTAAGCTAATCAACAGCGTAGCACAGATTAAAAACAAAAACAGGCTTTCGCTTTTGTTATACGAGTATTGTCTTATTTTAAGGCAATGGTCAGGGTTGACTAAGAACGAGTTTTCAGAGGGGCGAGTTAAAAAAAAAAGTTTTTACACGTCATTCTATAAATAAATAGTTACAAAACTTAGAGTTTAGTAAAATTTAAAAAAATTCCTCATTTCAAGAAAACAAATTTTTTTTTAGCATGAGAAATTTTTTAACACAAAAAAACTAAAAAGGGCCCGTTTTTCTTCGGCATTAACGCCGCACCGAGTTATTTGCACCTGCCACCCGCTTCCTCATTCTTTGCTAGTCCGTTCTGGCATATGTTATTCCTAAGCAGAATTTTTTTTGAATGCAAATCTTAATAGAAAATTATACGATCTGAAATATTCACAAACATAAGAATATAGTTTCCAAAAAAAAACTGTGTTCTGAAGGTCAATCCTATGCATAAAAAACAAGTGTTAGCCCTGGACACAAAAAAAACACAGTCACGCAATTGAGTTCTGCATTTTTACGGTAATTAGCCCTTTATACAAATTCGGACCTTTATGATATAAAAACTATATTTTTAACACACATGAACTGTAACAAGAATAGCTACGTCACAATGTTTGCTAAGTTTTTTGTATATATGTATTTCGGGTTATTCAATATGTTTTCAACAAAAAGTTAAATGTGCAAAAACAACCGGAAAAATAGAATCGGTTAAATTTGTCGCTCGAGTAAACGCACCTTATGTTTTGAACGTGTTTTTGCTACACAAATCTGCATTGTAAAACAAAAAGTTCAAAAAAAACTTTTCTCTTAGAATGCCAGATTTTTTTATTGCAAATGTTTTTTAAGATAATGATGAACTGTCAGATTTGTTTTTGTATCGCTAACTCTATTTTAGAACCAAATTTTAGTAAATAGCGTGCAGAAACATGATAAGTAATATAACGTTTTTTTAGCTATAACTCATTTTTTTTTGTTTCTTATGGTATGTAAATAGGATAAATATGCGTTGCATGTACAGTATACCCTCTATAAATAAAAACAAAATGAAACTTAAAACCCATTCCATAAATGATCAATATCATTTTTAGAAATTTTCGTCTCAAAATAAGAATAAAAAAAATAATATATGTTTTTACGGTTGAATGATTAATTATTTTCTCGTTAATTTTGGCGCTCAGATTGCACAAATTGCATTGCAAGATCAGGACAAATTTTTGTGATATTGCTTTTTAGTTCCAATAATAGTTTTTTGACTACAAAAATACTTTTATCTTTTATCTCGTCTTTTTTATTATGTATTATTTCATCCATTATAAGAAGTATTTTATCATCTTGTACGAGATTTTGCTTTGAATCAATATTTATAAAATCACAGGCTGACATCTTTTCTATCATTAAGTTATTTGCGACAAAGCAATCAGTGGTTTCCTCAATTTTTTTTGTAGATAGGTACTGCCATATCAGCATCTATTTCTCCTTTAAATTGCCATTTTCCAAAGCATGAATTATAGTCTGACTCCACACATCCGCCCATGCTAAAGAAATGCATTCCATTCCATTGTAAAAATGTAAATTGTTTCTTTAAATATTTCTTCTTTTCTAAATAAAAAGATAAAATGTGATACATGTAAGATATTTTTACTGTATGATGAAAAAAAATGTATAATTCCCTGATCCAGTGGCTGGATCAAGAATGTTGTATTTAGGGGGGAGCCATTCAAACTTGATATGTGATAATCGGGGAATCTTGTGGCCACCAAAGTTATCCAGAAATAGTGAAATATGTCATTTATCAATGCTTAATTCATTTTTCCAATTATTCATATAATCAGTAAAACTTTTACTAGTAAGCCATGATGCCTTTTGATTTTTGTGCATCAACCCCAAAGAAGGTATGTCCTTTTTAATAAATGGCTTTGGTTTAATTGATTTGCCAATTTCAAGTGGCGCTTTTTTCTCACCTTCCATACTCACAATAAAAAGCACCGGTTGTCTTTCTTTCGATTTCTTTAGCCCCTTGATGCCTTCATCCGACACTTTATAAATTTTATCAAGTAGCATACGTCAAAAACATGGCCCGTCTCATCCAGATTATAATATCAACTGGATTATATTCTTCAAATAAATGTGCAAAATCAATTTTAAATTTATAAGTTATAAAAATATCCGCAGACCCGGATTCCCTCTTTATATTTACTAACGATATATTTTTCTTTTTTTGTAATTTGGTCAGCCTACCATTAGATGCCTTGAACCCAGTTATATTTAAGAAACTCCCAACACGATGTGCAAATGCATTTATTATTTGTTTTGAAATCGGTTAGTTATTCATATTGTAATGTTCAAAAAAAAAAGATGAATCTTTTGTTTATCTCGTGATATTTTCCCTTTTTATTTGTCTTCACAATATTAGTAAGCTCAATTTCACTCGTCATTACATTATTATCCGAAAAAGCCGTCTCATCTTCTTCATCTTCATTTTGTCTGTTTTCCGTGCCTTCTGCCACTTCATTGTCGTTGACTGAAGCCATTTAGCCAGGTGATACAATATGCGTGGAAGATTGTAAGGTACTGCTGCTGAGATTCTTTATACTTTGCTCATTTTTTTTTTGATATTGTTGTGATGACCTCATTTATAGTTTGATTTGCGTTTGTGTTGACACTTCGTCTGCCTTACGCTTGTACCTACTGAATTTAGGTACTGAAATTTTTTATTTGTGTTATAGGACAGTTGTATTTACCTTTTGTTTAATTTCATTCATCAACTTTTTCATTTCTTTATAAGTCATATTTGATTTTCTACGGGTTGTCGTTTTTAGGGGTTTCCCCTTTAAATTTGTATTAACATAAAATGTAATGAATATTTATTGTTTTTGGGGCTAAAGAAAATTAAGAAAGTTATTTATTGCGGTTAAAATGTAATTAATAAAATTTTCTTTAACCAGAATAATATGTTTTTATATTTTTATAAAAGAAGTATTGATTTCCTTTGCCTAAAAACTATTACTAAGATACTTTTCTTTGTGTAAGACATATTTATTGATAATTTATCATTTTTAGATAACTTATCAAAAATAGAACTATTAATTATAAAGGTTTTACTGTATATCACTATAGCTGTATGTCAGCTGACAGACGCGCACAAGTGCGCCTTTTATTACGACTATAACCGGATTTTTTTTTAAAAAGTTAACCAGACCAAAATAGTTTTGAGTTTTGCGTTCTAAATTTTTTTTTTGCGCCATTTTGATCTTTTCAAATAACATCGTCTAATTGCAACCTTCATCGTTGACTTGCAAATAATATAGCATTTTGCATAAGCCCGCGTTGTTTTTTTAGCAATCCATAGCGTTCTGTATAGGCCTGAAACGGTGACTGTACCTATTTAACACATTTGCAATTTTGTTCTTTTGTAAATTACACGTAGCATTTGTAACGTACATTGACAAGTATGCAGTCTAATACCGTAATGTATTATCATATTGCGTCTTGATTGCATTCAGTTTTCACAAATGTAAGTTTGTAAATGCAAAGCATTTACCCAACAAAATTGTATAGAAAACCTTATGTAAATTGTTAATAATATTATCATTTTGATAGTGTAGAAGTTTGGTTTGCGTGCTAGATAAGTATAGAACATATACAAGAAAAGACGTATTGATGCAGTGATAATTGTTTCGGTAAACACGCCTCTTTTACGCATGCTTCTTTTTTTAATACATTGCAAACTTTTAACGTTGTATTTTTTTATAAAAAACAACTTTGCCTAGAATGAATTATATTTACGATTACATTTACGACGATAATGTTACAAACACAAGAAATTTAATTTCTACGGTGACTATACATACAACTGTGTTTTTTTAAGTGCAATTGTATTAAAAACAGAATATTGAAATCAAGATTGCAAATGCGACTACAACAGTTCTCTATAAACGTTGTCTGAAGCAAATCAGACCGCTTGTATTGCAAAGAAAAGCAGCCATATGCAAAAAACGGTGTAATGTACATGTCGCGTTTAGTTTGTTTTATTATTTACCTCGCTGCAATTCGAAGAATTTTTTACAATAAGATGCAAATGGCTCAAAAAAGCAGTTGAAGACTAAAAAATCCATCATTGTGTTTGTATTAGAACACAGTGTGCAACAAGTGTACTCGGATTTTATGAATAACATTTCTTTTATAACGAGGGCTGAAAACACTATTTACGAATAAAAAACATAACTAAGGATAAATAGATAGCCTCCAGGTATGCATATGGTAAAAAATCATATTTCAAATCACCTTCAAACTCGGCTTTTTTTTTTTGCTTTGGTGCATGAAAATACCAGTTGTTGATTTTTTTCAACTCCACTAGGTTCTTTATGAAAAAAAATGGACCAACGCAAAACAAATTTATTGAAACTTTACATTACCACACTAAAATACAAATGTCGTAACGATATAAAATAAGTAAGCATAACTTTTTACGCGAATAATTTTGTTGAATAAAACATACTTTGTAAAAATTGCAACCAAGGACATTATTTTAAAAAAAAAAGTTTTTCATTTGCTTATGTTACAAATTTACTCCATGCTAAATTTCTGTTGTTTCGATGCTAAGAAAATCTTTTTACTATAGAAATGCAACTTAATAAGTATTAATTGCAATAACTTTTTTTAACAACAGTGATTTACGTTTACAAGCAATTTTGGTTTTTTTTTACAAAAAAGTGATTTCAACCCTGTAAAGAAAACGTATTTTGTAACCTTTAAGCTTGTATTAAAATATAAAAACGCAATTACGCACTGTTTTAATGCAGTTTAAGATAAAAATATATATAATCGAACTTCTTAAAAAAACCGCACAAATTATCCTTTGTGAAGTAATCTTTATAATTTTGTAATTATAGTGTACTATCACTTTTGCTTTTATAATAAGTAAGTAAACGAACAAACTGTTTTTTTTTGTTAAGAATTCACAAGATTGTGAAATTTTGCTTTATATTTTGCAAAAATAAAAAAACAGTCAAGAATTTATGGCAAAATAGAACAAAGGATGTATATGCATAAAAGGATATATACAGGAATCTATAAGTAAGGTTTAAAAAATTCGTTTATACTGTTGTTTATGTGCTTTGTGTGGATACATTTGTTTCAAAAGCTTCTTCAACATTTGTAACGCTAAAAAAACAACTATTTTTATGATCTGTAATTGTTAGCTGCTATTTTGGCAATTTGACACTTTTTATGTAAAAACTTATAATAAAAAAAGAAAAACAATTATCCGTATAAAATAGTTATAAGTATTTTAAATATTTTCTTCGTTTTTGTCGTTTTGCCATTTTTTTTGGCCTTACATGTCTTTATATATTTTTTTATGATAAAGTCTCATCTTCGAAAAAAATTAAGAAAACATTTGTATGCACAAGGATTTAAAAAAACATCCAAAACATCAATTTTTAGTAGTGGAACGTACAATCAATATAAAAAAATCAACCCATAGCATTCTTGTTGGTCAAAAACAATTCATTTATTATGTTTTTTGAAATGTAATATTTTGTTTAAAACACGTAGTTGTGGTCATTTGATACAATAAATAGACACATGTTTATGTTTTCATGTTTTTTTGCCATCATTGTGCACATAAAAACAGATATAAGTATAATTAAAATACTTGAAATATATTGGAAATATCTTGTTTACGATAGGGTAGTGTAATTCGTTTGTAAATTGCTCATGCAATAGTTATACGACATGGACAATAGTTTTCTATATGTATTGCTGTGTATTCAAAAATGGCAATAACTACTCAACCGGTCTGGGTCACGGCGGTGCATAAGCGGAAATCACAGATCTCTACTTCTTATAGTTTTAAACAAGCAAATCTTTTGATTTTGTTTTGTCAGTTATTCGTTACATAACAAAAACTTTTAGAACCGCCCATTTTGTTTTTTATTAAAATTAGTCTGTTATTATCATCGTTTAATTTAGCAAAGGATTCAACTAAATTTATATCTATCTCGATATCATAAGAAAACCATTTTACGCTATAAGAAACCCATGGTAAATTTACCCTTGTTACTATAAATTGATTGAATTTTTTTTAAATGATTGTAATATAGCCTGTGAAATTTAATTCGAATAAAATTATAAAATAGTTGGTGAAGATCTAGCCAATAAATGGAAAATACGGTAGTAAAAAGGCAGTTAAAAACAAATAATTGCTTTTAACATGCAAAGCAGTACAAAATCTTTGTTTTTTTTCACAAACCACCGCCAAAAAATCAATAAATTTTTGAAATACATTTTGCATTTTACTAGGAAACATATATGCATAAAATGAAAATTTTCTTCTATCTTTGGTAATTAAAACGTAATTTTTAGACAGGATGTGGCTTTAACTAAGTAATTGTTTTTTTTAAAAAGTACCATACTGATAAAAGGCATTCGGAATAGGGCTTGGACTTTTTGCAATGTAAAGAAGTGTATACATTGGATTAAAAACAATATGAAATTCAAAGCTAAAAAAATATTAAAAACACTTGTTTGAACTATAAACCAAATAAGAATTTTTTTGATATATAGTGAAAGACTTATCTGTAATCACTACAAATATTTCGATGCATTTTAAATGATTATTTTGTGCACACAGCAACAAGTAGAGCAAACCTGAACTGCTGTCACTAACAATACATTCAAAGTATACATATCGTCAAAATCAATGTATCCTTGTAATCTATACAAGCAATAATTTCATTTTCATGTTTTTTATTATCAGGGCTTATCTGAAAATTTTTAGGGTCGAAAATTTGCTACTTACATGCAAAACTGGTATAAAAAGTATACGTGTTTTAACTTATTGTAAAATTCCAGTATAGCTTTACTAGATCTTTGGCATAATTGTGGAAAACAAAAACTTGAAAAAAAAGAAATAAAAATACAAATGAAAGTTGAATGTTTAGATTTATTACGTTTTTACACTGCTGGGCATAAATGCCAAAAAAAAAACATGTTTGTTGATACATTGTAGAAAGTTGTAAAATCTATAAGTTATATATATAAATGTTGTCGCAAGT
>JAQFYM010005634.1:0-12935 GCA_034694785.1 Agrenia bidenticulata
TTATAAATTTTATTAATTAAAAAAAACTTTAAAAATTTTATAATGTTTATAAGTAAGTTTTTTTAATTTTTTTTTAATTTAATGTTAGGTGCAATAAGCATACATGTTTTTCTCGATATAGTACCTAAACGCAAGTGTATAATATACCTACATATGTAGGAAATTATTGTATAAAATGGCATTAAACAAGATTTTCTTTTGATTTAAATTATATATTTCTAAATACTTCTCTCATTTTTTCATATAGGTTTGCGAGTCTAGGAGATGTTGTACCATAGTATAATAAACTTGGAAATTGTGTTTTGGTCACGCAAAAACAACTAAAACTTACAATATATAACACTTTAAAAAGTCAGCAAATATAAAGGAATACAATTGCAAATTATGTGGCTTCATGTTATTAATAAAAAAATAAAGATAAAAAAAACAAAGGTGAAAAAAATTAATAACTTTTTAAACGTGTTGAAATGCGTGTCAAATGACTTGCACTTCTAGTTTAAATATAAAAAAAACTTTGATGTTGCTGTCATGGAAAATAATGTAATATTGCTTTTATTTTGATTGCAAATTACAAGATGTATATGCTATATAAAAAACCAAAAATTATATTCATATGCTTATCGTCCCAAAAAACAACGCTTTTTTTTACAAAAAAAAGTGTTTTTTATTGTCGATAAAAAAACAATTCAAGAACCTATGCAATAAATTGTTTACAATATATACCTGAATTTTATCATTTGTTTATTTCACTTGCAAAATGTAATTATTTTGTATCATAGATAGAAATACTTTAACAAAAAAGTATTTAAACGTACAAAATGGCCTAAATAACGCTGCCATCTGTCCCTGATGTATTTTGTAATGTATAAGTAATTACTCATATTTTACAAATATTGTTTGTAGTGAATGAGAATAAGATTCTGCAACGTAAAGCTAACATTTATTTGACTTTAATTCCTACTTATAGAAATAGCCAATTTTTCTTGTGCTAAAAAAAAATTTGCATTAATTTGTAACAAGCGGTTAACTTATGTCAGAATTTATTGTTTTATATATAAGAAAAAATAAAAACAACAAAAAAGGATAAGTCAGGCGGAATTTAAAAAGAATATCTGATATTAATGCAAATAATCAACGTAATCTAATGTACGCAGTATAATTTAAATTACTTTGTTTTTTTATAGTGTACGCTTTACGGCATGCATTTAAACTGATTTGTGTAAAAACAAAAACAAAAATGTTTTCATATTTTTTACAATCGCAGCATTTACACAACAACATGAACGTACGCAATAAAACGCATAATACAAGCGTAAAACCACGAACTTTGTTAATAGAGGGTATAAAAATCTTAATAAATTGTTAATCAAATAGTTGTTTGTAAAATTTAACTAATTGTGGATACTGCTTAATTACAAATTAAGATTTCATTTAAAAATCGTTAAAAACCAAAATTGAAAGCGTAGTGGTGTGTAATTTTTCATATTTAATTCTAGTATGCTTCAATTCTACACCTCTTTTTGCGTGTATTAACAGATATAAAACTTACATATTATATATAACAAGTACGTATAATAATTTCTGTGTATTCTTCAGTACTTAATTTACATGAAAAAAAAATATTTTTTTGTGGAAAAAATACTTTTCGTTGTCGTGTACATTTACACTTTTTTTTTTTGATAAAATACGCTTTGATCAAAAATATTGCATTTTTTTGTATAACTTGATATACAGTAATATTTGTCAAAAACTGAAGTTGTTTAACTATTGGTTATATTTTATATATGAATCTTGCTTCCGCAAAATTGCAAAAAAATTAAATACTTAACTTATATTAATCGAATAAGTAAACAAGTTTTTTGATTGCAACAACAAAACATAAAATAACAAAAACTATGCAACTACACAAAAACAAATTTGTCACCTTAAGTTTTGCAGAAAATTAGTTAAACGTGCAAATGTGACATTTGTGGAAAGCATGTATATTACATTTAAGCCCCTATTTTTTAAGCTCTAGTAAAATTTGGATTTAAAAATATGACATGAAATATTTTTATCTCGTGCAAAATTGCAAAAAAAAATTCTGTATTTTATTTTAATATGCATATAAAACGCACTATTTTTATGTAGGTTTTTCTATTCTGATACAAATTTATTAGATAAGTTATTAATATTTAAATCGATGTTCGTGCAGTAACCAGTCGTCTTATCTACTACTATAGAAAATTTTATTTAACGTCTGTTTCGCTACTCAGTTGCATGCTAGCGGTCAATGATGACAACTAACGGTCGAAGATGATACCTTACCCATACCCGAATGCTAAGGGGTAACGTGTTGCCAACCGCATTTTTCAAAAACAGCTGCTGTGATTTAATTAGAACCATGATATTATCATTTATAAAATTTTAAAAAATGGGCATTTTTTTTTTATTACAAAACAAATCATGTACTAAAAACATGAAATTGATATTTAGTGATTACTGTTTCATTTTTTAACAAATGTTACGCACGAACCACGGTGCAACACCACCTTTTGAAGCTGTTGGATATATTAAAAAATAATAAAAAATAAAAACTAAGTACCCTAATTAAAAATACCATTTTTTGCATATATTGTCATTTCTAGTTATCGATAATTGCCAAAAAAGGTGGGTGATTGAAGTATGTGGGCGTACACTCAAGGCCTAATTCTAAAAAATGCAATGTATACAGGCAAAGTAACGTGGTTCAACAGTGGGCATTTCTTTTCGGGTTTTATATAAAAAATGAATTTGGATTTTTTTTTGGTCTTAAAGGCATAAGGTGTCATAAAAATTAAATTTTAGTATATACAAAAACATACTTTTGTATTTTTAAACTATACTGTGAATGCATAGTAGTAATAGTATGTCATACTATGTATTTTTTGGCTACCTGCATACAGAACTTTTTGTGTGACATTGGCCAAGACAGGTAAGTAAAAAAATGTAATGAAATAAATACTATTAAACTGCAAAAAAATTAATGTGCGACTTGACACTTATTGTTTCACTATCATATGTGATTATAGGCTTTATTCAATTTGTAAAAATTCATTACAACTTTTAATGCAGTTTGAAAAAGTACGAAATACCTCAATAAATAAAAAAAAACAACAAAAAATAGATAAAAAAACGTTGCGCCAGTATGCACTGCAACCAGTTGGCGTCATATTTTGCAAGCTTTAATGTTAATTACCAATTATCATATACTCTTCTTTAATATTTTATATTTGCTTCAATTGCCATTTTTTGCAAATTTTAGAAAGTCGTTGAAGATCACATGACGAAAAAAATTATTAGGTATTTTTAAATATCCTGTTGCATGAGCTACCATTATTTTATACCAGAATTGTACTTCTATGCATAATGATAGTATGAGTTCATAAGTAACGGTATATACGCGTAAAAAGATTTTTTTTTGCGTACAAAATCTCTGTTAAAAATAAAATATAACACTCAAATTATATATTTTTTTCTTTTCCCAAACCAATTTTTTTTTTGTACTTTAATGTTAGAAAACTAATCCTGTTAGAAAACTAATCCTGTTAGTCTTTTTGGTACGATATATCTTAGAAAATATTGTGTTTTTATAATGCGACTTATAAAAAATCTTTTTTTACCGTTACGTTTAAACAAAAAACTTAAAAGAATAACTACGGACCAAAGCAGTAATTAGATAGTTTCATCTAGTCTCGAATCAAAAATAACAAAAAATGTAATTTGTTATGCTAATCAAAAGCCCAAATACAAAGATGTGCAATTTTGCACGTCCATATAAAATACTTAAGCATTACACATTTAGTAAATAATCAAAAATACTATTTTTACAATTTTATTGGCGTAAGGTTGCTTGCACATTACTTGCAACTGCAAGTTTGCAAGTTGCATTTTTTAAATATATTCTGCCAACTTTTTGCACTGTATTTTATATTTTCTATCTTATATTTTTTATATACTTTGTTGTAATATTTAAAACAACAGAATTACATGGATGTTTCCGTATTTATACTTAGATTTTATTTTATAAAAACTACGCGCATGAAAAAGTATTGAAATGATATACTTAAAGCATTTTGTTTTTAATATAGGTAAAATATAAAAAAAAAATTGTAAGTTGTTAAAACACATATTCTATGCACGCAACACATATTACATCAGAATTGTTCGTATATGCGACTAGAAAAACCAAAAATATTTTAGATTGCACTACGTAGATTAACGCTGATTTTCTGTACATGTAAATGTTTTTGTCTAATAAATCAAACACATTTAGTAAAGAGAAATCACACGAAAAATATTACAAAGGTAATATCTAGTCACAATGGGCATTAAAACATGTTCGCAAAGTTTTTGCATAAAAAACGGGGCAAGTTTTATTCGTATTTTAATTTGCAAAGCCTCTTTCTTAAAAAGTTCTTATCGTGTAGATAAAAGATTTTTCCCAAAAAAAAATAAAGATTTAAAAACACTTATTACGTTTAAAAATCAATGTGAATCAAAAACCGTTCTCGCACACAAGTGTTGTTGCCGTGAAAACAGTTTAGATTCGTTCCCGTTTCAAATGACCTATTAATTATTTATACGCGTTTTTGCTTTTTTTCCCTCCCGCTAGCTTGTATCTATATAGAAAAAAGTTTTTACCGACGGAATATATAAAAATGAATAAACTAAAGATAAATTAAATTAGTTAAAGATTTGCATTAAATGCTGATTTTTTTCTAGGAAATCAAAAATGAACAAATTTGTTTTTGCGATGATTTATTTTTCGTAAAAAAATGAAATATACTAGAATGAAACATTTTATGTTGTATAAAATACATGCCAAAATTCTTTTTGTGATTTTATTACTTTTTTGACTGTGAGCAAAATTACCCGGTCTTAATGTATATATACGTTTTATAAATTTTTTTATACGCTGTAGAATAACATAGAAATTTAACTTATTTATAATATAATGCCAACATACTTAAACCAAATTTTTGCGTTGCAGCATATATATGTGGTTTTTTTGTTCACAGACTAACAGTAACTTTATTTTTATATTTCTATTACTATTACTATTTTCAAAATTGTGATTTTTACATAAATATGTTTGTTCGCTTTAACACGCGTAGTTTTCTGATTGATTTATTGGAAAGCTAAAAATACTATCATTTTACTTTTTTTATTAGTTACTTAGACTTGTCTATGTAGTTGCTTCCTTATATGCCAGGTTATAGTACCCACCCGCAATTATTATATTGCAAAACATCTGATGTTTATATTAACATACCAAGTCGCAAGCTAGAAACGGATAAACTTACCTATTGCCTCATACTTGCGATTTCTGCAATAAAAAGTGTAAAGGTTCGGTAAAAAAAAATGCTTACTCAAATCATACGCAGTAACAAATATGCATATAACAACAATGCGATCCAATAAAAAAAAATCTAGAAACCAATACTAGCCATTATTAAATAGTATGGCAAGTGTCTAACTGATGTCTTTTTGCTCTATCGTGTGCTTTTATACCATATCTTATCCATATACGATCTTGTTGTATTAACTAACTTAATCTAAAATATTTTCTCAATGTAAAGATAAGATAAAAAGTGATTTTTTGTTTATTTTTTCTGTGTTTTTATGCTTGTAAGGGACGCCATTAAATTCTATACCTATGTATAAAAAAATATTGTAAAAGAACTAGTAAACAAGTTTATTAACCACAAAAAAAAAACATTTATTTCGTATTATTAAATAATGCAAAAAAAAAAATTACAGTTGTGTTAATATTGCAAATATTTTGTATAAACATATACATCAAAATTTTTGTTGCGTATTGCTGCCCTGCAACATGCTTATAGGCTACACAAAAACCTTTTTGTAATGTTATTGATATAACATAATGTACTATATGTTTTATGCTGTTGAAATGCCTAGTTGTAACAGTAGTTCCTTTTCATAAACCTTTTTTTGCATTCCAAGTACGTTTGATGCAATTTTTTACCATAACACATATGAGAAACCACAAATTTTAACCCTTATGAAAAAACACAACAAGAAATATGCTGACATATATTTACATATTATTGTATAGTTGCACGTAATTACAGATGAATTGTATACAAGATGTGGTAATGAATAGAGATATAGTACTGAAAATTTACAAAACACTAATAAACTAAACTACAAAGCAAAGCAAAATTTTTATTAAAGTAGATTCCTAGTACAGCAGCACCTAAAATATGCAAAAAAACATTTAACCAGTTTGGTTGTTATTAATGCTGCGTACTTGTATATTTTAATATAGGTACCCGCCATGTTTTCATCTACGAAGATACAAAAATAGTTTCCTCTGTAGCTTGATAACCAGCTTACCTAAAAAACTTGGGAATCTAGTATTATTCCTGGTTGCACATTATTTTTTTTCTTATATAGAGTAAAAAATAAGACAAATTCGCCAATATAATATGCAATTTGCAAATTTTTATACAATGCTAAGTTACTAATAATTTACTTGAGTACAAAGTATGTAGCCTTCATGCATCGATGTAAACAAAAAGTCAGACTTTGTATCATATCTTATGTTTTTGTTACTTGTTTTTTTATTTTACTAGTTTGGTACAAGTTGTTAGTTTATGCAAAAGCTTGTTCTTTAAAAAAAAACAGTAACTGAAAAACATGCACGTTCTTTGATGTCGTTGTTATGCGTTTCACCTCTTTGCATTTGTATTATGATAAGATATTAGTTTTTTAAGCAAATTGTCTAAAATTAAAGTATTATGAACAGGGGTCTTTCTATTCGGGATTTTCCAAAAATCCCGAATCAGGCTTATTTTAGGTAAAATATGAATCATATTTTTGTTAATTTAGAAAAACCCTACAAAGAGACACAAATACACTTTCACATATATCGTTCTAAATCATAAACTTAAAAATTCTTTTTTTGTTATTATTAGCGCATTTATTACCTTAACTAACAATCTCTAAGCACAAAAAAAAAACTATTAAAATATTATCACAAGCATCATAGCAGATGTAAGACGCCTCTTCGTATTTACATACTATACTATATAATGAGTACTGTTTATATCTATTAGAGCAAAGTTTAACATACTGCAAAAGATAATATACGATACGAATATAAAAAATAAAGGTATATTATTTATTAGGATTATTTGTTAATTTTAAACTGCAACACGATATACACTTTTGAGATGGACATTTATATATTTTTGCAATGTAAATATCCATAACAAATCTAAATATTTTGTATCCACTTGCTTATTATTGCGCTTTATTGAGCCATGTTTACCCTTATGCGTTCTTGGACGATAGCTTTCGTCTTTTTTTTCTACGAAAATTGACAAATACGAAATATATCGTACTTTCCTTAGCACAAAATTATAAAAAGAACGATATATATCGTCCTTTAAAGGACGAGTTAAATATAAAAGATTGATTTACATCTTTATCCAGGCCTCAAAACTACAATGAACAAATTTATTTTGTTCATGGTATTGTAATACATATATATGTATCACCGAAATCCTATACATATACGCATATCTGGGGTTTTATGTGAATTTAGGTTTTTTTCGTTCTTATTTTTGCATTTTCTCCTACCCCCTATTTGAAAATTAGAAAAGAAAATTCAAGAACGCGAAAGGGTTAACTTTAATTAGTTTTTAGTATCTTTATGTTTTTTTTATAACCAACACCCATTATTCCAATCTTTGCGCTAAAAATTCATAACAAGACATTAATAGTACATTGCCTGGAATGAATTTTACAACATTATACTTATATATGCACACTTGATGTAATAAAGCGGTAGTTTTTCTACTAGCGGGAGGGCGCCTGATTTAAGGGTCATAGTCTGGGCCTGAAAATTACGAGGGAAAAATATGGATAGTAAATCAATCAAAAACAACTTAACATCCACATAAAATTTTATTTAATAAAAAAAACACTGTTTTTATGGAATAGTTTCGACGAAAATCAAAAAGCCGGAAAAATTTTATCCATTTAAGTCCTGTAAATCAAATATTAGAAGATTATATTTGTTACGTAAAGTAATAAATGTCTTTAATTTACACTTATCTATCTTTTAAATATTTTTTAATATTTTCCGGCCTGGACATGGACCCCTGTAATCAGCCGCCCTTCGTAACTAGAGAAGCGCCTTAAAGCCAACTAAAAAAAATGTCGAAGTATATGATGCTTTCTTTTTTGATTTAAGTACTAAAAACTCAACATGCCTAAGTTAAACCTTTATCGAAATCCCAGAACTATTATATTACGGTTTGTTATTATCGGAATTACATAAAATATTTTTTTCGTATAATTGGAAAATTTTTTACATTTTCCCTGAAATTACTAACCCCTGATTATGAATATTTGCCTATAGAGAGGGCAAAATATACAGGTACAGGATTTGTGTTCTTTTTGAGCATTTATTTGTTATACAGATATTTTTGTTGCTTTTTTGTATGATTTCCGCAAAACAAATATTAATTTTTATCGTTAAATTTCAACTAGCTTCGAAACAGTTTCTAGTACTAAAATACAATATGATCTCCAAAATTAGTGTATTAACGTCAATTTAGTACACTTAATATAGAATCTATCTTCAAAGAGCTACTTTTATGCGTTAAATTAAAACATGGTATATACAGCTTGAAAGTAGGAAACAACAAAAAAATAGAAATTGCAAGAAAAAATGCCTAGTTATATTCTTGCTTTTAAAGTTGTCCCAGCTATCATTTTGTATGTTACAAAAAAAAGCTATGCATGAAAAATGCATGTATATTAAACTTATACCTCTATCATTTCCTTTATTTTAGACCTGAGTAAATTGCAAAATTTAACAGGTTGGTATTTATAAATACAAATTCAGCAAAAATATGCAACAAAAAACAAAATTTATTTTTTTTAATTAAAAAATTGTAAATTGCATTAAAAATATTTAGACTTTATTTTCGATTTTTTGCTGTAAAAAAAGTATAATCAGTGATCTTTTTTTTGTCATTCAAAATTCTAATAAAAAAAGAAATGGTAAATTACAAGATTTTAAAAAATAAACTTACAATATTTTACGCGTTTTACTCATTGTATTAAAAACACGTTCACTAATCTTACGTCCATAATAGTAATAAAACAACATGCGTAAATTTTTGCTTTTTAAAATGCAATTTGTTATACTTATGCAAAAATATAAAAAAACTATTTGTAATTTACCATGAGCTATTAAGTCTCTTTACTGTATTTTTTATGGAATAAATTTTTTGTTTTTAAAATGACAAAGTATGTTTACATTACATATCTTCTTCCAACTGTATTATTATGTATGCAATTACTTTTATACTTTTTTATGTCAAAAGGCTCTTATACCTTGTATTTCATACAAAATTTTTTACCAAAAAAAACATAGTGCAAATTATTAGTGCATTATATTATATTTCAATCAATCGTGTATCAAATATAAAGTATAAAAAAAGTAAAAAAAAGCCGCATCTTGTAGAGAGGTTTCTTTTATAAACAGCTGTCTGTTACTTTTGACAAAAACATTGGTTGTCGTTGTCGTTTCTCTTTTTCAATTTTTTTTGTACACTTAGCTTCATAGACGCAACAAAACAATAATATATCGTAATGTGCCTAAATTAAAACCCGAAACTTGTAATTTTTTTGCTCAGGTTTCTTTTTATTGGGTAAAAAAGATAAATCGATATAGAAAAAAGGTGCAAACTAACAGAGTTGTATTACACTTATTACAACATTTTTCTGTTTTGCGAAACAAACTTGCCTATCAAATATACTTGATAAAAACTAACACATAAAAACTTTCAACAACTTTTATTCTTTTTTTAGTCTTGGAAAGCAAATAGAGCACAAATAGTAAAAAAATGCAAAATGTAAACTAGAAAACGGATAGACGCATTTATTTACCTTGTATAAGTGCATGACTTTTTTTATACAAACCTAATTTCTATGATATTTACAATAAAGAATTTCTACTAGGCTTTTTAAAAAAAAAGATAACACCCAACTAACTGTATTTTTTGTTGACCAAATATATGTTCTATATGTAAACATACAATATAAAAGCAGCAATATATATTTTCATGTGTTTTTTTTTTGTTGTGCATGATAGTCTGACATATAAAATCGTTACGAAATTAGCTATTGAAATTTTTTCTAAAAACAATACTTATAAATACGATCTTTTAAACTACAACGTTAACATCTTGTCGAACATTTTTGCGCTGTAGAATAATCATTACAGAAACACACCAAAATCGACAAAAAAAGTATCAAGGGGTTATTAAACGCCTTTTCAGTAAAGTAATAAAATTCATGAGCAATTTAACATCTGGTAATCAATTAAAATAATATTTAAAAAGATAAAAAAAAATATATTTCTGCTTTTAAAATGCAAAAAGAGGTAAACGCTATCAGTGTTATTCTTTGTAGCACCACTAAGCTTTAAATAGTAAAGGATGTGTTGCAAAAACAAGCTTTATATAGTAAAGGATGTGTTGCAAAACCTTTTTGTTAAGAGAAAAAATTTACGGTGAACGCAATATTTACATAGTACCAAACCTTTGTAGTATCTTTGGTACGAGGAAGTTATTTTTCTTACAGTATTTATGAGACCTTTAACAAAAATAACTTACATAAACAAAAAAACTTTTTATTTTACAAAAATTTATGCAGAATCCAAAAAAATTCGATTTTTCAAAATGAAGTACAACAAAATTGTATAAAGCATTGGGATTTACAAAAAAATGGACTTTTAAACAATCCCCGGGGCTCCGAAAAACCCTGGTCGAGGTTAAAAAAATACAGCATATTTTGTATAAATAGTGTAAGACCCGTTTAATTATTACTGTTACTATTTATGTGGACAAAAAAACGGCCTTCAAGAAACCAAAAAATTTAACTTTTTAAAAAAAGGTTATAAAAATAAACAATCTTTACTACATAAATAATTTTTTTTTTGCATCGTCTTACCGTATTTTTGCTAACATGATTTCCGAAAACAAGTAATTGACCCGTTTTTTTGGTCGCAATCATACGATATATAATGAGCATATGTAATTAATGTGTGTCATTAAAATATCCATATGCAGGGACGGATCTAGGATTTTTGGCGCCCGGAGCGCAAAAAAAAAATTTTTGCAAAGCGAACTATATTAAAATTAAAAAAAAAATTACTGCTTACATCAGGGGCGTAGCCAGGAATTTTTGAGCCAGGGGGTAGTCAGTGTTTTTGCGCTAAATAAAAGCCCAGAAACCATATTTTTATGCGTTTATAACATTATAATTTTTTTTTGAAAAAAATTCACTATAAAATTTTTAATTTAGATTCTTAAAATCAAAAAAATCTCTGCACAAAAAAAGACCCCCCCCCCTTAAATCGGGGCGTCGAAAATTTTCTAAAGGGGCGGGGTACACCATACCCCCCTACCCCCCCTGGCTACGCTACTGGCTTACATTATCTATATACACTTGTTGCACGAAAAAAAAGAATCAAATTTTACTGATCAATTAAAATTTTCTTGCGTTTATTATATTTTAAGTTTTTTTATTTGCGTAGCCTACATGTTTTGTTTATCTATTATGACTGTTGCTACAGTCTGATTTATCATTTATTTTTTATTCTAGAACAAAAAATTTATAAAAAAAAAGGGTTAGCTATAGTTTAATCTATAAACAAACTGTTTACAAAGGTAAATGAATTACGGATGTAAATATTTTTGTACATACGCAATTTTTAGTTATTTTTATTTACACAGAAAATTATCAAAATTTATTATAAAAAATACTTGGCACTTTTATATATTTGCAAATTACAAATCTTCTTAAATCTATAATTCTTTTAACATATTTTTTTGCTTCAATTTTGTTTTTTTATATAGATTATTTCACTTTAATACTAGGGCGGATCACCTGCATATTTTAGTCAATAAATACATATAATTATGTATAGATGCAGTTTTTTTTTTATTTACATCTTTTTATTCATCTTTTCTATTTTTGCTTTACCACTTTATAGAAGACCAAAAATACCCGAAAGAAAAAAATGCACCAAATAAATTCGAAAACTATAAAATGAGTTTTGTATGTGGGAAATTCTACTCTTAATTGCAATATATGGACTATTTCAGTAAATATAATGCGAAGTTATCATTTGCGCAGCACATAAATACGAATATGCATAAGGTGGGCTTAAATGTAGTTGGAAGAGAAACAAAGCAGAATTTAAACAAGCTATTTTTTGGTGACACTGCACCGATTATAGGCGAGTTTTTAGTCAAGTAATTTTGTGATGCAAATAATATTTTTTTAGAAATTATACAACAAAAAGTTAAAAAATTTATTTGGCGCTTCTTTACATAAGGGGCGCCTGATTTAAGGGGTTCTAGCCTGGGGCAGAAGAAAATAAAACTAACATATTGATGTTAAATGGCTTTCAAAGTAGTAAAATTAGTTTTTTTGACATTATTTTCTCATTTTTCTTTGATTAAATAGATCGGTTTAATACATTATACTCCATCAAGTGATAAGGAGCAACATAATATGCCAATAAAGAATAAGATTAGCTATAAACTTTAATTTCACGATGATTGCTGTGTTTTTATTTGATTTATAGTCCGTCATTCTACTTTAAATTTTTTCTCCCCCAGCCTAGGAAATATTCAATCAGCCACCCCTCTTATTGTTTAGAAGCGGCATATTCAATATACAACAAATACTGACATTTTAAGTTAATACATTTAGATTGCATATAATTTATTATAGCTCATATTTTTGCATATTTTATATGCATCTATGGTCCGCCATATTTATGACCCCTCAAGCAGTATTAACAAATTTTGAACAGCACAAATTACGGGTGAGTGGATGCTTTATTATATAAAATCGTGTAAATG
>JAQFYM010005635.1:0-12933 GCA_034694785.1 Agrenia bidenticulata
TTAAGTTGCATCATCCTACATTCTTCTCCTCGCTGGCAACGATGATCATCACAAGGACTAGCTTTGCATTGACATATTGGGCACCCTTTGGAATCAAGTTGGAGTCCAAATTCACATTGGAGAGAGCATTTATTTTGGGGACATTGAGATGGTTCTACAAAACACAAAAATTATATTTCAAATTCAAGATTCTGTTTTCAAGTAAGAGAAAGCAACAGAAGCATTAATAAAGCAGTACTTTGACAGTTGGGCTTTTCCGGATCGGATTTTTTCGTTCCTTCAATCTCATATCCAGCGGAATCCACACACCAACGGTGCTTTCCAAAGCTCTGTATTCTCAAATATTCACCCGTTTCATCACACTCAGGAATAAATACCCGCCTGGCTGGAATACCGCTCTCCCTGGCTTTATGTTCTAGGATGGTTTTCTGGTGCTGACAGGCTGTATCCGTAAGCATATAGATATCAGTTATAATCAAATTCAACTCACAACCATCATGAATTCGGACATTTAAATTGAGAAGATCGGCGCTTCACCTGTCATTAGAAGTGGCTCAGTGCATTGTGATCCACCACATGAATTCAAACAGCATTTTTTAAGTGACGGACAGTCATAGTCATGGCCGCATTGGCTTTCACAAGACCCAGTATTAACTGGCATGAGGTATGGACACTGGCCAAGCTTTGTGTGCACTGATGTGCCTTCTAATAGCATGTTTCCATCAAGTAGACCTATCTCATCCGAGGAATCTTTTCTGTTTGAAGCCGAGAGGAAATGACTAGCTTCGGCATCGGCTAAGAAGGAGAGATATTTAAAAGATTCATCAGAGTTAATTCTAAAGTTCAAAAGAACACTGTGAACCATCTTACTTAAAATTGGGCAGCAAAGTCCGAAATCATGGCTTGACTCAAAGTCATGGCAGAAAAAGTCATCCGGGCATTGCAGCATTCTGATATGATTTAAACGGGTATTAGTTACCTTTCCCACGTCAAATATCGTAGTGGACGTAGTTAATTAGGCATATGACTCCTGCACGCAAATCGTATTAATTTGGTGGGTCATAAATACGTAGATTGGTAGTGAGAAGTATGTATGTAAAATTACAAACCTTGCTCGAGGATTGCATGTCAAGGTTTCATTACTGTCTGTCACGAATGCATTTCCTTTCGGGCAAAAATAGCCCAACTCTTTGTCAGTAGCTAGAACCTTTGGAATACCTGTCAACATAAACGAATCCATTATTATTAGAAATACAACTCATGCTGTTTTATAAAACATTTCAGTGCAACTTACAGAAAGGGAGAGGTGGACAGTGGCCGTCCCAGCAATCAAGGTCTACAATTTCACATTGCTCCTCCATACCACATCCATTCTTGGACATGCAGGGGTTTCGGCATCTAAAATCAAGGTCAATCAAGGTCAATTCAGCTTTATTTCATATAATTATTTCTTCTTCTAAATCTTCATTACTCGCAAATTCGGCATCCGTCTAATCGTTCATATCCGTAGTCACAAGCAAGGCGACAATTCATTTCTAAGCATTTGGGGTTATTTCTTGCGTTAATGCACACCGAAGCTGTAATGTTGTGATTTGCACGTTCCATCCTGACAAAAATTTACATAAATAATTAAAAACATACTTATGATGATTTGGCCAAAGGATATTTTTATAAAATATTATTTATATGTCTCACATTGTTCCAGGAATTTCAGCTCCATGTTCATCAACGCACATGCAATGAGTATCATCACATTGTATCTCATTAAATCCCCCATCGTCCTGTGCATCACATCAGAAATATAATACTAAAATGTAATTACAATTCCCAACAATAATTTTTCTTTACATACCTTGCATTCAGGCTGAGATATAGCGAGCTTAAAATTATTAAAAACTCCTCCTACTTTCCCTCTAGCGTCCCGCAAATATTGACACACTATAATATAATATGTTAGCATAAGTGTCCGATTTACAAAATATTTCTACCGGAAAATTGTTTTCATTAAAAAATGTAACACACTTGTAGGACTTCGCTTAGCATTATTAGAATCTTCGTGAAACAACGGATCTGCACAAACTGTACAATCTCCTCCTCCGGCCGCACAGCATTTCATAGAGTTCTCACAATCATCGTCGGAGAAACATGTTTTGGGACTTAGGCCGAGGGTAGTGTTGGTATTACACATTGAAGGTGTAAGGAACGGACACATACCTGCTTTTGTTGGCTCTATGATCATTCAAACAAAAAAAATAATTAGTCTGTAACGTGATGCATATAAAGCTTCGTGTAGCTGTGAATACATAACAATAGCCAACACGTTGGTTGGTTGATATGCAGTTCTTTTTTCCCTTCCATAAAAACTGTATCAATTGCAACGAAGGTCTTCGTTGACAAAAAGCAGCTTACCAACGCGTGGACGATTAGCACAACAGAGACCAGCTTGGTTGGGTGAAACAATGACGCAGATATAACTTCCTGGACATGTCGTTGCACTTTCAGAGCATGCAACAACTTGACCTGAACTCATGTCCGTCAGGGGTGTCCCCAAAGGGCAAGGATTTACAAAAAGGCTCCCAGATAAGCATGTTGGTCTCATCGGGCATTCATCTTTCAAACAAGTTCGGTCAGAGATCATTTCACACTTTGAACCTGTGGGACACTTGAAAAAGGATTCACAAGGGCTCTCAACGCAATCACAGGTTGGGCATTCATGTCTGTCTAATTTGAATCCATATTCACACGTGGTCGAGCAGATAACTTTGTCGCAGCCGTAGGAGTCATCGGATCTCAAACTAGCTACGTTATTTTAAAATTAAAAATGCATTACTCGTTTAAATTTCGATTGATAATTTTGAATACAATAGGAATGTTTCCTATCATTGTATTTTTCTTACCTCTTTGTCTTTGTTGATAGTTGGTACAATTAACGCTTTCAGCAGAACCGATTGACTGAGGATTATTCTTCCCATCAGGACCCACGCACCAACAGACTTTACCATTCCTAAATTATCAAATATAGTTACCAACGTTAAAAAGCCCAGAGATGTTAGTACACATAATATAATCTAAACTAGTTGCTTGATTGGCAAAAAAGCGTGATAAATTACCGACTGCACTGCTTGGTTATAAAATTCCCTTGCTCGTCACACTGTGGAATGTATCCTTTTCCTTGAATTTCTTTTTGGGATAGGAGCTCCGCAATATGTTTCTGTTGCAAACAAACTATATTCAAAAAAAAAGAAATAAAAACAAAATGAATTCTTTCCTATAATTCCAAGTCTTCTGGTGTGGTTATTATAGTGACAGGTTGTGGGATAAATAAATGTTAATTGTTATTTTTTGTTTCGCTTTTAAATGACAGCCCAGAGACTTCCCTTGCAGAGTCATTAAGGATAGACAGAATTAAATTTATGGTAAAAGGTCTTTTTTGTCAATTTGTTTTGTCTCTTCAGAGATTGAGAGAATTGTACCGGTTGAATTCGCTGGCTTAGAGCATTGTTTTCCACATCCTTGAGTTATGCAACATTTGTCAAATTCAGAGCAGTCCAGATCGTGTCGACAAGAGGAAGTACACTCTTCAGTAGTGACCTTGACCTTGACCTCGTGACCCAAGAAAAGCAGCGGGCACGCCCCTTGCTTTTCAAAGTAATTCTTATTTGCAGCACAACAGATGCCGTAGTCATTCCCTAAAACATATTTGAGAAATCAATTTACTGTTTAATTTTTTCTCCCAATAAATATGCATCAACGAACTCACCAGTTTTGACGCTGCATTCAAATGCAGCAGGACAAGTTGGCTTTCCTGGTTCAGTACCGCAGAGGAATGGGTTGCCAGATTCTGGAATAATTAGAGGTGCCCCATAGGGGCACAAACTATCCAACGATCTCGGCTGCTTGCCTAGAAAAATTATTATAAATTATAACATTAATTTACAATCATAATTTTAAAAGGTTAATTTATAATTATAGCCGTTCTCTCGCGTTGGAGAAGGTTCATTCAGGTGTTAATAATTATTGCTATTACATGACGGAATAGGTGGACAAGGTTCAGTCGTGCATGGAGCCTCTTCAACCTCACAAGCTTGTGAGGTTGGACATTTAACACCTCTACACACATTCTTGCATTCACAGATTTCACAGCCCTGTTCATCCAGCTCGAACCCGTAAGGGCAAAGCATTCGACACATTGGCCCATCACACGGCTTGGGATCTGAGGAACGAACCAAAGATATAGAAAATGTCAATTCAACCGTGTTAACTCTAACTGTATTTTTTGCTAAAGCATTTCATGACTTTAAAATGATTAAAATCCTCCAAAAAGCTCACTTGTGCAGTTTACAAGATCTAAAGATCTCGCTCGAGTTCCAGGAGTTTCAAAACCCTTATTATCAACGCAGTAGCATCCCAAATTCCCGTCGCATTGGATTTCCTTAAACCGACCTGAGACCGGATCACACTCTGGGATTACAACAGAATTCGCTTCAAGAGGAGTTAACGCTCTGGCTCTTCTTTCTGCTGAACTTTTGACTTGTTCACATGCTAAGGAGCAACAAAATTATAAATGATTTATAAGCAGCTTAATTACATACGTCCCCAGAAATACTCACATTATGCATAAAAACGTATATCCATTGAGAATTGAATGAATAATTTAATTTTGATTGTTACAAAAGTTCCCAAAGTTCCTTCAAATTGTGTTTGTGTATAGTGATACCGATAAGTACGAATTCCTTAACTTTTCTTATTGCCAATTATGTGTACAATTTGTACAAATATATCTGATAAAGATTAAGCATGCTCTTAAAGCTTTCATATTTCATAGTTGTTGGTCACCACGAAATTGCAGTAAAACGCATTTACTTTAACCTACTCTTCACGTTCCTTGGCATGTAAAATTAGAAATCTTTTTCCATTGCAGCAAACTTGACACTCAACACTGAAGAAGTCTTGAGTTGAAGTTTAAATGGTAGATTACACTATTTCGAGGTCTGACATAAATGCTACAATAGACTGGTGATAGTACTGATAGTACACATTATAATTAATCTACTCCAACTTTATCCTACAAAAAGAAATAAAACCAAGGTGGATAAATGGTAAGTTACTGTAAGTGTATAAGCTTTCAAAATTTAATACATTAAAATTTACTCGCGTTTAATACATAGATTCCCCTTGACTGTACTAATGGGAATAAAGTTAACTCATGCAAAAAATTACTAGAGCAAATGTTTTTGTTTATAAATCTCAGTAATCAGTATTTGTAATACAAGCATTTAAATAAAATGTCCACAAATTTTTTCGAAACTTTAAAATTCAACACCATTTATCAAAACCATCCCTTGAGAGTCCGTATTGTTGCTTTCTTATGTTTGTCAAAAGTATTCAATCTTACAGAAGCATTTCATGACCAATTCACAGAAAAACGATGACCAAATTTCCCATCATCATGAATGAGATTTCTCTTGATGAGAAAAACAGCGTGAAATCCAATTCTTTTTTTGACATCATCTAACATCCCAAGTAATCTATAGCTTTGCTTACTCTGGTCATTTTTTAATAACTAAATGAGCCTTAAATGAGTTTCGTGTGATATATCATGATATGCCATGAATTTGTAGCATTCCATTCACGCCTGAGATAAATTAAACATAGCATGATATGATATGGACTGTGGACTGAGCGTTTTAAAAGCTTTTAAAGATTGAAGTTTCGACGGAAGCCCTGCCGACTCCATTTCTCACCAAATTAATTTCCCTTATTCCAATTTGCTCAAGATGGTATAATTTTTTAAAAGAACACACACAATGAAAATAAGTGAAGTTTCTAACTTTTAGAAATCCCCTACTCTTGCTAAGGAAGTGTGTCTGAAAGCTCAATGCAGATACAAGCGCTATAATTTATTCACATTGGAAAAAGGATAGGGATTTCAGGTGAAGAAAGAAAATAAATACAAATAATATATGCATTATCCTTCTGATGCATTTAATCAATTCTGAACAATTCATCAACACAATATAAATATAACAGCAAGTAGCAGAACAAAAAACTCTTCTTTTTTCTCCATCTTAAACTTTAACTTCCGTAGATCCCTTTGCTTCGATAAAAAACAAACATCCCATGCATATTTGTATAAACTCAGATCAGTCTGATATGCATGCTGTCTCTCTTTCTACTTGTCTGCCAATTGAGTACTAAACCCTTTTGGAAATCAAGTTGGTATTATATTCCAAATGTTTACAAAATTAATTCTACATGGAACAATAGTAGCCATAATATTATACGATTCATTCTCATCTCATGCACGGAGCTCTTGTATCATTTCTGCTCAGTCTTAACGAGCGTCCAAGCTATGGATTCATAGTGTCATTTTACCGAACTTAAATCCTAATTCTTGTTTTAAAAATCATTGAATGAATTCTTTCCCTAAGTTTACTTCAACTAACGGTGATTGGTAATGGTTGTGGTTGTGCCACACAGACCACACCGCAAACCTATAAGAAAATAAGAATATAATGATCGCAGAACATAGGCACAGTCAAAATTAAATAAAATTTCTTGTTACACATACACATATTATAACACGATTGTACTCGATATACTAAATTCTAATGACTTGGATTCTGTGATTTTCCCAAGAAAGACCCTTCCACATCAATACACCTCAAATTTTATCATTGGTTTCGTTCTTTTTTCTACCCCTTAAAACAAATTGGGATTTGGAAGAATAATGATCTCCTCACCCAGAAGAACTTCCTATAGTTCCTATACCCAAAAAAAATTCTAACGAGGGAATGCGTTAGCTAGCAGAAACAGTTAAATTGTGATTGTGTAGGTGCCTTTATCAAGTGTCGTTAGAATCTTTTCTATCGACTTTTGTCTTTTACTCTTACACGCTCGAGTTGACTGTTTTGATAAATTAAGAGTGCTGCATTGAAGGTGGAATGAAAGTTGGTTGGATTTTTTAAGTTGGGTCTGCTAAATAACCTGAACCAATCCCCTTTGGAAAAACGTTATGCCTTAAAATTCAATATTGTACTAAAAAAGAGAACTTTAAAAAGTAATCAAATCATTCATCCCACCAATCGAAATAAATCTTGAGAAACTAATAAAATGAAAGAACATAAAAGTTACAACGAGATGCGGACTTGTAAACTGAAACCTTTTGAACTATTATTGACGTTAATCCCTCAGTAACTACCTATCAATTCAACATTGATTATGACAATAAAGTAACAATGGTTGATGGTCATATTTGAAAATGTAACAGTTATGACTGTATCAGGTTTACATATGAAGGTACTTGCATTATTCAATTAGAACCGAATAAGTTCTCAATGTCAGGCAGGATCACTACAGTTCAGTTTTAATTAATATCTCTGCGTAAAAAAATTTCAACGTAAGGAAGTCCACTATTAAACAAGGCAATTAGCAATAAAGGGCAAGTTATGCAGACAGATCTGATTTCGAAAATTTCTTCCGGTTCCCTTCGCTTAAAAAATGCTGTTGTTAATGTTTTAAATAACATTGCCACTGTAAACATACAATGCAACTCGTGATTAAACATTCAACGCATTTTCCGTTGCGGACCGTTGGATTGAGGATTACACTTTTATCTGCTGCTACTTTCAACAATGCTAATTAACATTGTCACTCCTGATTTTTTCCCTTCGTGAAAATATCAAAAGGATTTGTTTAGCTCTTATAGCTGTATTCCTATAAAAACCAAACCTCTTTCCGGCTTTTAGTCAGCAATTCGCTTGAATTGATCAACTTGCCACATACATACGGGATTCATAACCAATTAAATGTTTTTCTATACCACAAACTGACAAACTAGATGGAATATCTCAAGAAAATCATAACATACGTACGTCGGAAATCATTATCAGATTCTTTGATGCATTTATGTCCCCTAATTTCTCTTTATTCATCAATTTATGTAAGGCACAGTTAAAGACATGTCAAGTTTCATTCCCAATAAAAAACTAAATAAATTGTATGAATCTAAGGATCGAAAGATTCACAGAAGTAACAAGACTTTCCCCCTATCTGTCTATCACTATGAGCTTTGTTTAGGGGTAATCAACTCGTTAAGTCTATCAAAATGATTACACATTCCTCTTCTCGACATTATGATCTTAATGGATTTTATTTCTGCCAGAGTTAGGAATTTCGAAACCACATATCTAATTAGCCTTCGCCTGCTTGTTAATTGAACACAGATCTCAGAGCGAGAGAGAGAAGTAATTACAAGACACTGAAGATGTAAATGAAGATGACATATCACTGTGCAATACAGTGAAGCTTATGTGAATCAAAAATATTATGAAATCACTTGAATAGCTCCGTAAAGCTCGATAATTGCACGTTCTAAAAAAGATTGTATGGGGATTATGTGGTGGATTGTTCCCTTCATTGATCATGACAGTCGAATAATGATGGTTCATTTAATCGATTGTCATCCCTTTGAAAACATCCTATTGTTCATCCCACCAAACTTAATTCAGGTATTTAAACATGCCCAATAATCTAATCGTCTACAAAATACAATTAGGATATTAAATATATGTGCTAAATGTGGGAGGATTGTGCAATCCTATCGTCCGTGATTGAGAACTCTCAGAATTGCGTCACAACAGTCAATCCACATTCATCACTATCATCTTATCAGGTATCAGCCTCTAGAAAACAGCACCCCATGCGATGCCGAGTCTGTTAAATATATTAATGCTTACATGATTCCCATTTCTAAAGTGCTTTTTTAAACTTATTTACCCCTAACTTTCGAGCTATATTGAGCCAGATACATAAAATGAACTTCTAGGGCTATTTTCGAATATGTGAATTGCCAAGTACCTGTGAAAGCAGGAAGGATGCAGACGTGATTGCAGCCTGTCGAGCAGCATAAGGACTCCCCTATTTCAAAACAGAACAAACACACATGAATTAAATAAATTTAAGCCGTAATCCATAATCCATAGAGATTAGACCTCGCTCCGTCACGATTCTATTAATGATTCAGCTTGTAATTTTAATAATTCAATTTTTTTCATACGTAATCTCTCAACAAAAATATAACGTCGTTTGCATTACATACCAGCACAATCCTGGTCACTAGTACATTGGTCTATTTTCTCTCCACAGAGACGAGTGTCCATCTTGGGCTCAGGGCATCGGCCTCCCTTCACTAAGAAGAATATAAGAGAAAAGGCGTAAAATATGACCGTCTTGTAATTGTAAATCTAATCTTTGGCCAAATAAAATTTAATTTAACAGCCAGATGTTAGCTGCATGCATAGTATTCAATACATTTTTTAGTAAAGCAAAGCCCACTTTAAATTTATTTCAAATAAGTAATAACTCCATTATCATTCATCATATCATAACATACAGCCCGAGGTGTATTATTTTTCGTGTTTACCGTGTGTGTACGTGTGTACGCTATTGCAATTGGCGATTGTACTAAAAAAATGTATAAATAAAAACTAGCGGAGAGGACCGATAAGGATCGCATGCATAGCAGCTTTAAAATATTATTGTTGTGTTATGAGTGACTCTCGGATTATATTTCTTAGAGACGGAAGAGTAGTAAGTACATTTGTGTTTCTGCGTAGAGTTTACACGTACAAGAATAAAAGAAGCACAATCACCAGCCATCATTCATAACGTAGAAACCTTATCATACACACCATCATAACATCGTATCAAGCTTGTATTCACAATTCACATGGGGTAGTCCAAAACAGGTTATAAGGTCACTAATACCTCCGTGTCTTACTCATCATCATCATGATCAATTCAACATACTCTCACATACGGATCTAGCACTTCGACTTGGCACCACATCTTACACCTTCAAGTGGTTCAACTGTCCTGTTACAACTTTACAAACCCATGCCTTACATAAATGGATCTAGAAACTTTTTACCAAGTCCTTATTCTTTAAACGTTATCAACACTAATTATCCCGTGAGAATATAATGGCTTAATATTTTAATTCGACTCATCTCTTATTATCTGTATCTGTATAATATCATACACACAGAGTACAAAGAAATGAAGATCTCATATGGTTCACCTGAAGCTGTAAAAAATTGACACCAAAATATTTTAATAGAATACGGATGCAGGTAATCGGAAATCTTCCAAGGACTAAATTCTATAGAAATCATGGAGTGAGATGTATTTTAATGATTTAGGTTTTTCAATTCTTCGAATTAGATTTTTTTTACTTCATCTGTGATCGTAAAAATGACATACATCTCCTTCTTGTGTTCTTTAAAAGTAAATGCAAACGAGTTTGACGACTTCACTTTGAGAATATTTACATTTACGAGGAGTAGTTCTACCTCTGCCTGCACTTCAAAATGTAAGGAGGACCTTATCGTCCTAGAGCAAAATTTTATTTCATATATGTCATCTTCATCTTCAAAGATGCTCGTCTTGGGATGATGAGCTGATTTGGCCTAGATTTCAGGCAATTTTTTTAGGTCTCTCTCTCTCTCTCTCTCGTAAAGTTAACAACTGCATAGTCAAAGAATGAAAAGCTTCGTGTTCATGTTGACTAAATTAAGATAGCCTATCTACCTGCAGTTCTACATTCTCCAAGACTCCAAGTTGTTGGGCATTGTATTTATCTCATCCCCTTGGACATGTTCACTATGTTATTTTCTTGTGCATTTACAACAATGCATTACAATGCAATGCCAATTCCCCTTCATTCATCCTCATTGCCATAATTATACTCTGTTTCTGTACTCTGATTGTGTCTCATGGATATAATTGTTCGTCTTGTTTGTTATTCGTTACCTTTGCTATAAAAATCTGTGAGGTTTCATAAAAGTGTACCTTTAGTACAGATATTATAAAGTGGCTCCTGGCAGTCCTCACTACAGCATAAATGGAAGTTCTGATAGTTTGAGTTTAGCTACTTCGTTTATTCATTTTGTGACTGCAAAAAGAAGCGTCTTCCTTCCAGAGTACATGCATAGACCAGAACTGAACTAATCAATTTTTTTAAACGTCCTCTAGATTCCTCTTTGCATCAAAATCATTAATTTTTAGATCAAGGTTAACTCCCATCATTGTCTTTGAATACAATCTTTGCATCCATGCGTATTTGTATGAGTGTATGTTGTATATGGAATAAGATTTAGATTCCGAATTCATTTTTAGGCCATCCACAATGATCTAAATTCTAAAGTACAACACTTTTACCTCCAATGATTGAAATTGTTAATTATATAATTAACTGAAATAATAGTACATGCATATGCAACTGTAAATGCCCCCCAACTTCATAAGTATTACGTTAAATTTTTAGCCTATTTTACAGGCTTAACAAAAACAAATAAAAAATCACCTAAAGCCTGCTGCAAAGATAAATAACATAAATTTCTCGACTCGAATGATGAACCCTCTTACTATTACCGAGCATTGAACGCAAAACATTTTCTCTCCAAAACTCCAATGATGACAACAATTAAGAAAAAATTATTGCCAAGTAGCATCGCTAAAAACCCAAAGGTGCGACTATCTCTGAGTAACATAACACTTAATTGTGAAGTTACACTGAGCGTGATCTGGGCTTATTAAAAACAAACTGTATTTATAATTTTGGTTGGGTGCCTTTGGAATTTGGGTTCTCTAAACAAAAAGTGAGTAACCGCACAAGCCCCAAGACTTGAATATCTTATTTCTAAAGCAAACTGCACAAAGTTTTTGAATGGTAAACGGTCTCCAAGGCCTATTTGGGAATATAACGGTGACAAAATGAAAAATAACAAAATTTGACGGAGCATATCGTTTCTGCATTGTAATTTGCAGAAAATTTCCTCCACGATTCCTATAAAACCATATAACCAGCAAAGGGACTGTCGAAGAGCTAGTTTGCATCCTCAATCTTGAGCTCGAGAGTTATAGCTTATTTAGTAGCACTCATCCATGCATAGTTTAATCATATAAAATAAAAGCAAAGCAAATGAAGTAGTTTAATATGATAATAAGTAATAGATATAATTTACCTGTCATAGCATGAACTTGAGAAAGGGAAATGTTAAAGGTGACTAGAACAATGGTAAAGATTGTGAATGAGGAGAGGCTCTTCATCGTTGTGCTTGTGGATTTGGAGGTTGTGGTAACTGGGACAGTCCGCCTCCTTCTGTAAAACATAACAACGTATTTTAAATTATAATCGTTACTTTGAAATCAAGTTATAGAAGTAAAAATCAAATAGACTTTTAGTTATAATTTTTCGGGTCTTGTGCACTTTTTACATTAGGTGTCAAATAAACTTACTTTTACTATTTTTAAATATTAAGGCGACATCCTATTTAAAACTTTAATATTACAGGGAAAGAGAATGAATAGTTCTATACACAATTAATAACATTTATATTCGCAGCACCCACAGTATCACAGCTTCCAAGATGGAAGAATGGGACATAAGAAGTACAGCAAACAATGCGAACATCCCTTTCATTTCAGAAATTTCATGCATGCTCTCTTTCCGTCGTGATTCACAACAAACTTGAAAACAATTAGCGGTATTAACAATGGTAGTAAAATACATACACGGCCACAAATGCATTAACATAAATACAGAACCTTAAGGAAGTCCCATACAACGGATACAAGTCCTCTTATTACATATAAATTTACCCTCATCATCCTCCTCAGTAGCTCGACCATCATTAAAGTTTCAAAATCATCATCACTACCATCCTCTCATATTTTTTCTCTACATGAGAAAGTTCACCACAGTCCATGACGATCATAATAAACTCCATCACATCATCACGAGAAAACAATTTAGATTTGCAGTTTCAAACACACAAACTCACATCCCACATGCAAGGTCTTGCCATACGGCACTGAAAATATTTGCCCAATTTATTTATGTTCAAATAGACAAACCTAAAACCAAAGTAG
>JAQFYM010005636.1:0-12931 GCA_034694785.1 Agrenia bidenticulata
TAATTTTCAAAGTTGACTATAAATAAGTAAAATGAAATTAAAAACAGGGTGTATAAAAATGCGTGTAATACGCATGATAGTAGTGTTTTTTTCTATATTGTACATTTCTCGGATTTCTTTATAATGTTGCATAATAATCTATTCGAAGCTTCGATAAATTTAAAAATGTAATTTTTTTAAATTTCGTAGCTTCGAAAATGAACCCACTACCTATATTTGAGCCATGTATAAAAATGGGTAAAAAAAAATGAAAATGGGGCAAACTCTTTTTGAATTACCCACAATAAAGTAAATATTCAAACTATTAATAATTAAAAAATATCATATAAAAACTTAATACAAAATAGTAATAAGAAAGTTTAAAGGGTAGTAAGAAATTAAATATATTTGTTGTCAAGTGAAACTTGATTGAATTAACATCAATATGCTTAATTGTATTCTTAGCTCCTCCTCTTGGTTTAAAATCCTTGATCTTTGTTTCGTCTTTGTAGTATTTATTGATTTAAATCCATTGATCACTGATATTAGAGATTGCAATCAGGCCCGTAGGAAGGGGGGGGCCCGTACCTAGGGGCCCCCTTTTTGCCTTTTTTTGTACATAAAATAATTATAAATCATTTTAAAAATATATATTTGTTTTGTGCGTTTCATTTATTCTTCTGTGTTAACCGAAAAAGGTTTTACTTCTTTTTATTGGTTTTTTTTGTAAAAAGCTCTTCTTTTTTTAGTAAAAAATAGGTTTGGGGGCCCCTCTTTTTTCGAATTTTGTTTTCTGGCTACTTGCCTGATTGCAATACCCGGGGGTAAAAATGCCCCGGTGTCACGTAGTGAGACCGTACCCGTAGCAAATGCAGTCACCCGTAGAAACTTGAAAAGACTGTAAAAAATTCATATTTAAAAGAAAAAAAATATTTTCTCCGTGTATGTAGCACATGAATAACATATATATATATATATTTGTTTGTATTTTCCGTTTTTTATTTGATATGTAAAAATAAAAATAAAATGCAAAATGTAGATTTTTGATCTTTAAAGCACAAAGCAAGCAAATAATGGGGTATTAGACGTGTTTTTTAGCAATATATCTATTTATAAGAAATACAAAAAAAAAACCTATTTTTTTTATAAACCAGATTCCAATCAAATAAAAGTAAAAAAATGAGACTATGTTTTATACGCAATATTTAGAGAATTTGTCACATTTTTCAAAATCTTTGTAACCAATTTTTTCTTTTTTTAGTAGGTAGTTTTACAACGGTGTGACAAAGGATAACCACAGTGGTGGAATCGTCCATTTGTAAAAAAAATGGTATAAAAAACTGCAAATTTTCTACGTTCATAAAACAGATGCAATTTGAAAATTTCATTTTTTACATGTGTTATATAGATTTATACAAAAAAGCCTATGCTTTATTTTATTCCATTATTATGCCAGAGTAAATTTCATAGGCTGGAAATTAGATTTAAAGTGCAAAATGACCATTATAAATGACTTAAGACCAGGGGGACCTTAAAAATAATGGCATTTTTTCATCATGACCATATTTATATGGCAATTATGGAGATAGAGCTTTTCCAAATTTTACTATAATTGTTCCATAATTTTTCCATAATTTTTTGATTAAAAAGTATTTGAAAACAATAAAATTGGTTTTTTAAAGGTGTTAAATTCTAAAATTGCAATCATCATAAAAAACAAAAAATCTGTAATGCTGTTAAAATGTAATGTTTTTATCATAATAATAATAATAAAACTCAAACATATATTTGAAATTTATGGTAACAATAAGAAATAAATATGGCAATAATTCGGACTATTTGCTTACTTATATACGAACCATTTGATTTTATATTAAAACATATTTAGTTACAACCCTTTTTTCACAAAAAAATGTATTTTTCTATTGTAAAAATGCGTATTACTTTACCAAAAAAAGACTTTTAAAAATAAAAGCAAAATTGTTTGTTTGTTTTTTTCTAGGTAAAGACTTAATTTTTAAATCTCAAACAAATATTTTTGTTTGAAGAATTAAAGTTTGGAATAATAATATATGAAAAAAAGTAAATATAAGCTTTCTACGACAAACTAACAAATAATCAGTACAAAGATAAAATAAAATTTACAACACTTGTCGAAAATGTATTTTTATATACGAATAAACCAAAAATTTCTTTTATAAATTAATTATTATATTATACGTTTAAATCTAGACCTTATAACCCAAGTTACAATTCCTTTGGGCTGGCTGATAAATTTACATTTATTTTTGACACCCATCCATAGCCAGCTTATGAAAACTTGCATCTGTAAACTTTTCTTCTACCCATATGGGCCATTAGCATAATGGCCAAGGGGGTTTATTATTACCCATAATATGACCATACCATATTTGAACCCCTTGATTAAGACATAAATATATATTTTAGCACTTAAAATAAACAGGTGGGTTAGGATTTACAAAAAAAATGACGCAATGATTTTAAAAAGTATCTGAAAACACCATTTTAAATTATTAGCTGAATCCATATACGCGAAACATTTTTTATAATTGCAGCAATAAATCTACTCTTATAGTAAACAAAATAATAGGTTCAAATCAGTTAGGTGCTTCTTGTGCTTCGAATTTAATAAACAGTCCAAATTCATATTTATGTAATAAATGTTTTTTTTGTGGTTTTTGTAGCTTTTTAAAACGACTTACAGGTATAAAGCCAAAAATGGACCGTCTTTTTGCTTCCTATAAAAATAAGACAAAAATAGAAAAGCCTGTACTAGAACACCTTGATGTCCAGAATTAATAAAATGACACATAAAACATAACAATTTTTAGAAAATGGATTTATCAAAGTGGTGTATCTTAATTTTTGACTACAATAGTACAAGTTTTCCTTAACTCTTGAGGCGACAAACGCAAATACGTTGATTTTTTTCCCATGCCGCATATATGCGTCATTTAAGAAAAATCAAATGCAAAACAATGTAAGAAAATTAAACATTGCTAAAGTGTAACATATGTAAAAAATATTTAAATTAAATTTTAATTTTAATTCAATATTTATATTTTTTTTTTGAGGTTAAAATGCTTTTTTTAGAAATTTCTTTTTGTAAAAAAATTTAAAAGAAAAAAATTTAAAGGCAAAAGGAAACTTGTTAAAAATGTGTTTTTAAATTTTTATAGCCAATGACGCATTATTGCGTTTTTTCGCCTCAAGAGTTAATTGAAATAAGAAACAATAAATTATTATTATGTTGGTAAAAATATTACAACAACAAAACTCAATAATAGTATATTTACATTCTAATTTTGTAAAAGACACTTTGCAAGGTAAAACTTAAGGCTAGGAAAAATATAAATTTATATATTTTTGCATATTTTGTACATATTTTCAAATTTTTTGTGACTAAAAAAATAACACATAACACGAAAAAGGATAAATGTTAACACTGAAATAGTCAAAAATGCGTATTTTAAATTTTTAATATCTTAATAATGAATGAGTTTTTCTGAACTTTATGATTATGCATAAACAAATACATAAAAACAATTTTTTTGAAAGTTGTATTATAAACCAATAGGGAAAAAATTATATAGAATCAGAAGGCACTGTAAATTATGATTTGCAAATTTTTGCAAATTTTGGTGTTTTTTCAGTATGAAAATATGCACTTTTGTCATATTTTTCCTAGCCCTAGTAATTAGAAACGAATAATAATTAAGAAACTCTTTTCATCTAAACATTTTTCAATAAGCAAGGATAGAAATGGATTCTGTTTAAAAAGACATATTCGTGCGTAGCTCCACGTGGTGATACGAAAATAGTTGAAATCGATTTTTTTCTTGGTTATTTGTTTTTTGGGCCATATTAAAGTCCGTAAAAGTTTTTTTAAATAGTTTTACGTATCTAACGTTACATCTAAAGGCAAATATGTTTTTAGAACAGACTATATTTCAGTCCTACCTTATTGCAAATTTTTAAGATAAAAAATAGTTTCTAAAATATTGTTCGTTCATATTACCGGGAAAAATGTCATATAAATAATTTCAATGTTACCACACTAACATTTCTATTTTTTTTATAAATGTTAGAAATCATAAAATAAACATGTACTGTTTTCTTTTGCAATTATGTCAAACTTAACTATTGTATTTGACAATTAAAATAATACACTCATAAAAATCCACTTTATAAAAAATAGCAATGTTTCTATTGTCAAGATATCACTTATCACTATGTTTTACCAGTAAGACTATGCCATTTTTGTTCTATTTTTATAGGAAGCCAAAATTCAGAGCAGTCCTGGCATTAATACATGTACGTCGAAATATAAAAGCAACAAATACCAAAAAATACTCCCTTTTTAGTAAATTAATTTTATTTTTGAACAAATTTTTAAATGTAAAGCGCAGAAAGCCACCTAACTGATTTGTTCCGATTCTTTTTTTTTAAAAGATATGAGCAAATTCTCACCTCAATTTTAAAAAATGTATGCGCACATGTATTCATCTAATAAGTTTGACCGGTGTTTTCAGATTGAGTTTTTGAATCATTAAGTAGTATGTTTAAATACTAACCCACCCGTTGATTTTTAGTGCTAAAATATATATATTTATTTTCTTTCTTTTTTTATAATAGTCTTTTTTGTTTGTAAATGATTTTAAGCCTACGAAATTTACTCTGGCAAAATAATAGAAAAAATTAAAGTAAGTGTTTTTTTATATAAATATTATGAAAAATGTATGAACACATGAAACATAGTGAAAAATCCAAATTGCAGTTATTTTAAAATTTAAAATATGATGTTTTTTGCTGACATTTTTTTGAACAAAACGACGATTCCACCACTGTTGTAAACCAGTCCAGCCATAGTTAACCAACCCACTAAAAAAATGACATTGGGTTTAACAATTTTAAAAAAATGTGACTACTTCTTTAAATTAAAAAAAAATCATGGTCTCATGTTTTTATCTTTTAATTGATTAAAATCAGTTTTTATGAAAAAAAAGGATATTTTTTGTATTTTTTATAAATAGATACTCCCTCTGTTCAAGATTACTTGTCCACTTTAACCTTTAAATTTGAGCTAAATTGAAGAGAAAGTGGACAAGTAATTATGAACGAAGGGTGTATATTGTATAAAAAACAAAATATCACTAATGTGTATTTTTTGGTTCAAAGTTCAAGGTCGACATTTTGCATTTATTTTTTACTTATCAAATAAGAAACAAAAAAATACAAAAACTATATATGTTATGCATGTGCTCTATAAAAGTTTGCAGCAGGTATTGTTGTCTTAAATATGTTTTTTTTTCAGCTGTGTAAGTTAACAACGGGTGGCCGATGTTACTACGGGCCCAGTCTTAATACTTTATACTGGGGGTGCAAATTACACTTTTGTGACCCCCGGGTACCCAAGGGATTATCAGGGGATTTTTAATAATCCTTTTTGTTTACTATACCTTCACAAGCATTTTTTTGTATGAACTAATGCTTTTGAACCGCTTGTTTTTCCTTAAGAATACTGATGGTTGTTTTTTGTAGTAATATCTATCTGTTCCCTAAAAAAAAAATAACATTCTCATATTGTATTACCAAAGTAAATTTTATACCCATCTGTGCTATTGTGCATTTTAAGACGTATCCACATGGAATCAAAACAAAGTAGATCAGAGAAAAAATATTTGATGTTTTTTGTTGTATTTTCTGCCAAAATGCAATTTAAAATGTTTTTTAATACATAAACAAAGAAAAACAAGAAGATTGTTATACTGCATGTTTTTTTAGAAATAAAACTACACTTAATCTATTGCGTTTTATCGTATTCTATTACCACTTTTTTTGTCATTAAAAGCATTGACCTTGTTTTAAAAACCTATAGGTTACCCATATGTTTATAAATGTCATATTAATGCGCGACGAAGCCACTATTATACTGCTAAATAGTGTTTTTTTTTTGTTAATAAAATAAGTACTCAAAGTTTATGTTATATTTTATCACATATATTGTATGTATTTTAAAAAATGCATCATGCTACTTGAACTATGATATAATACGTATATATAATATTTAAATATACAAATTTAAAATACAAATATTTTAAATACAATATAAAATTTTAATTTTAATGTTTTTTTGACGCTACAAAATAAGTTTTCATTAGATTTCTTACATTCGGGGGTAAAAAGATAATGATTTTGAAAAACAAAACACTAACTTAGAGCCTCGTGTATTGACATCCCAACACGGATATGTATAGTGTATGTCAGTTACTGGTAGTTTACAAAAACGCCAATTATTTACCGGTTTGAACGGTTAGGTAACCGGTTATCGGTTACTTAATATAATATTAGTCAAAAAAAGCGCGAAATATTAAAAAAAGGACAAAGCATGTAAGGATCAGCTTTATTCAGCAAAAAATATTTGTCTAATTTAAATTGATTTTAAATCTTCTATTACGGATATATACTGTCACCTATATAAATTTTAAATGTCATAGCAACTGTAACATTGCAGCTAACAACTAATTTTTCTTTTTCTTTTTATTTTATCGTGCTTATAAGTTGTAAAAATTACATTTCAATTTAGATAATTCATTGTAAATAATTTTTGTTGATTTGCTTTGTGTAAAACTATTAATTACCAACTATATTTTATAAAATATTTGCCACACAATACACAAAACTCGTTGTTTTTTTTTAATCTTAACATCTTGTTGATTTTATTATATTAATATCTTATACAAGACAAGATCACATAAAAAGAGCAGAAAAAGGAAAAAGATTAAGATAAATTATATACAAAAAATAAATTATATAGAAAAGATAAATTATATAGAAAAGAGTAATTATATATTCAAAGCTTATTAGTTTATGTTATATATCCGCAACAATAAATTAAACCAAGAATGATTAATAATGTAAATCGGTCCCAAAAACTGCGAAATAAACGCTTACTGCAATGGGCCAATAAATATGTAATTGTTAAAAAGTATGTATCTTTTTAAATGCAAAAAAAAAAACAATTCAATTTGTAGATACCCTGTTTTATTCGGTCTTCTACAAAAAAAAAAAAACTCTCATATTTTTTTTTAAATTTTAAATTGTTCAATAAAAAAAATAAGAATCAAAAAACTTAACATATAAAATTTACTTGAAATTTAATGATGAAAAATTATACTGTTTTTTTTTCGTTCTACATCGTCGCAACCTGTAAGTAACGGTTACCTTGAAAAAACGAAAGTTAGTAACCGTTTTTAACCGGTAAGTTGGTAACCGGTTAGTTGATGTGCAAACACTAGATATGTAGCTCCATAACTATTAGAATCTCACTGCTTTGTCACCAACATTTTTATAAGTACATGACATAGATATCCAAAAGGTTTCTAGTGATACAGTGGTAAAACGCCATTTTGCGTTAAATAACCTTGAATATGTAAGACAATCCTTTGACACGGTTTTAATTAAAATCAACTTAATCATTAATCATGGAACTTCACCAGAGTTTTATAGGACTTGGTGGTGTCATTTATGTAAAACATACGGGGAAGAATAAAAATAAGTAAAAGGGTAAAAAGACATGCAAAAATTGCCAGTGGCGTAACCAGGGGGGGAAGGGGCAAATGTACCCCCCCCCCCTAGAAAAACTTACGCCTGATTTATGGGGGGGGTTCTTTTTTTTGGGGAGCATAAAACCCCCGAAAATCATACTTTTTTAATTTTTGTATTTTTAAATTTTTTTTATAATTTTTTATAAAAAATAAAAAAAATATTTTTTTGTTGTTTTGCTCATTTATTTTTTTTTTGCCCCATAAAAAAACAATCCTGGTTACGCCCCTGAAATATGCATTAAGTACCATTACGAAAAAAAAGACATGTCTGCTATATTCTAATAGAGAATCAGAGAGGCCAAAGGCATCAATTTATGTTGTAAGATATATATAAAATACTTTATATGGGCAGCGTTCACATCGTTTGTAGGGGTTGCAAAATCCCGGGACAAACAAAAACGCAAAAAAAAGTTTTTCCGGGATTTCTATATGTGTAATAAAATACCCTTTTTGCATTTTTTTTTCCGAAATTTAGAACATAAATTGCCGGTATGTTTTTTTGAATACACTAGCATAAATTTTGATGCTAAAAAAGCTACCAAGATGTTTCAATACAAGGTTATGTATATTAAACGAGTGTACTTTTTGTTTCGAAGTTTTTTAAACTGAAAAGATTCTTAAATATTCACTTGAAAGCATATAAAGATGCACAAAATCCTAATTTGATTTTTATACACTTAATTCACTATTTATTACATGAATATCTACATACAATACAAGTTAAATATAAGTATATATACCTTTTTTTTGTTTTACGTTACGAGCATCCAGGTCATAAAAACAAACATAAACGTTTATTGTTTTTAAATTTACAAAGAAAGGTAAATTACAATATTAATAGCGCAGATCTTACACTTTTTTGCACAAAATTTGGTCATTTTGCAACTTTCGTATATAAATAAAATGTTATTTTGCATTTTACATGCAATAAGTAGAAATAATTAAAAAAATCGTAACTGTGCGAATTTTATCTTGTCAAATAGTGTTTTTTTTTAAAAAAACATATATAATGAATCTTTTAAAAATATCCTATACTGGTTCTTATATTTACAGCTTAATATTATAAAATAAACTGACTATGATATTTTTTTACTTTTAAAATCTTTGATTTTCGGCTTCTGACATACAGCATTTGCTTTTTTGTCTCGTTTCATAGCAGTAAAAAAGCATATGCAATAATATTGACAAGGAATACTTGATTTAATTTTTCTGTACTTAAAAAAGGTCCAAAAAGGTGCAAATGGAACAAATTTTTAAAAAAAAATGTTTAGTAGCAATTTTTGTTTTTAAAACACCTTGTTTTTTATACGGGAAACACTTTTATTTTAGACTCAGCATCTTAAATCTATGTCAAAAAAATGCCAACGATTAAATTTCCGTATAACAGTCAAAAAACAATAAGCTATTGATTTTTTTAGCCTTTTCGATAACACCTTACATAAAAAATGTTATTTGCGGCTACAACTTTATTCAGTTGCACACCCTATATCTTTGTATTTAGAAGTACACGAGGAAATGTATCCTGCTGCTGTTTTACTTCTGGCGATAAAAAAAGCTTCTTAAATAGGTACATAAAATAAATTTATAACTATGTGTTTAAATTATTTTTTCTAAATTTGAATAATGCACATGAGCATAACCAAAAAATATGATTGGCATTACAAGCCGTTAGTAAAGGGCTCTTTAACGTCTGAACTTCAGGTATACACAATTACGAATAACATCGAAAGCAAAGAGGCATAGCTTCTATTAGAAATGGGTTTTTTAAGTCAAGCCTTTGGCTAAAAAATCATATAAAAACGACACACCGTTAACACTCATCCGACAATTTTGCCGACGCTAAGCAGTCGTATAGCGCGTGAATGGCTTTTGCTTTTGCATTTAGCAGTATAACTTCCGTGTCGTTATCTTTACAAAAAAAATATCAAAGGATTTTAATTGCTGCTAAAACTGCAATAATTGCGTTTTTCTGCATAAAAAAAGAATTAAAATGACAGCCGCAAAGAGTTTTAAATTTTTTAGACAACTTTAACAATATTAAGACTAATCAAAAGTTAAATTATAGTTTATATGACTTCAAGAAAACATGAAAACAATTTTTTTTCTAGAATTACAAATATTTCAAATTACAAAAATTTTTTTATGGGTTATACTTTTTGATCAGATTTTGGAAAAGTGTTGATTTTACAAATTTTACAATCTTTAAGCTATATTTAACAACTTAAAATTTAAATGTTAAGCATTTAAATGTATCTTTGTGTTAAAAAAAAACCCTTAAACATTTTTAAAAGGTAAATCCGAGTAAAAATGTATATAATTTTTTTTATAGAGTGTTTTCAGTTTATACGATTTTAACCGTTACCAAAAATTATTTTATCAAATTTTTTATTTAAAATGAGTAAAAATTTTTTAAAAAAATATCGGTTTCCCGGGATCCCGTATAATTTTGTGCGGCGTAACCTTTTTAGTTCTTTTTCTTGAAATCCCGGGATCTCGGCCTCCAGGGATTGCAAACCCTAACCGCGTGGATGCCTAAATTTATTTTTTTAACAAATCAAGCTTCTTATTTTTCTTAACGGAGAATATACAAATGTAGGAAACACAACTAAATGACATTTTGTTCATATAGATCTACTATGATTGCAATATACCTTTGTATAATATACTGGTTTGCAGCTTGAATTTTTTAATGGTAAGATGTTTTAGATGGCGCAAAATTCTTCTTAGTATTAGGATTGTCCCATTATGCCAAAACCCATTGTGCCGAATTCTTAATATGCCAAATTCTTGATATGCCGAATTACGAAAATCCGAATTCTTGATATGCCGAATTTTTATTATGCCAAATTCTTGATATGCCGAATTCTTAATATGTCGCATTCTTATGGGCTTTGACATAATGTTCTGCACAAAAATAAACTAGCAAATGTCCCGATTTAAATTTCCAGAACAAAATTATACCAAAGAAAATGTAACGAACAAAAGCGACGGGGACAGAATGCCGCAAACTAAAATAATTGGTAATGGATATTGTACTATTTAATACTAATGTATTATCAAAAAATGCTTTAATTTACTACGAATAAGTATCAAACACTTTTTAGTGTGGTCAGACGTCTCTGTAAATCGGGTACAATATGGGCATGTCTATGACAGTTTTTTCATATAATATTTATAAAAAATAGATATTTAATTGTTGTAAAAAAAAACATAATCTTAACAATGATTACACGTTTGTGCTTCTAATTGGTAAGTCTTACAGACATCACCTTATTTTTGTCACAAGAAATCCTTTTAAAATTACAAAAATCCTAGCTAAATATTTTTGTTTGTTATAGTAAAGCCATTTTTTTTTTTACAAAAAAAAGCAAAAAAGTAATATTTTAAACAAAAATGAAACTTAGAAAAAAGTTCTTGTAAATAAAAACAAACAAACAAGACATCCTAAGCTGTTCCAGACGCTCTTTTTGCGTAAATTACAATATTATTAGAAGGTTTTATGATGTAGTTTCTCGCCTTAATTTAAGCAATAGAACAAAAGGTTTATATAAAAAAAACAACCAAAAAACAAAAAAACAAAGACTTTGTTGAAGAATTGCAAATTATTAACTTTTGTTACATATAACCTGTTTGAGTGAAACACAGAATGACATTTTTTTTGTTTTCTTATGTCTAAAAAACATTAAAATATGTTTTTTTTGTAGAATAAGTAAAAAAAAACATGCTTCTGAAACTGTGAATACAACAAAAACAATCCATCCAAAGTACATGGGAACTTAGTCGATAAGGAAAAAATGCATACATATGTAATTGATTTTGTGTGATCTATATTTTTCCTTTAATGAAAACAAAACAAAAAATATTTTTAAAACTTCCATGTCATCTTCGTGAGTTTTAATTTTACAGGTTTTACTGTATTAGCATTTAAAATACGGTTACCACGTAGTTAAATGTATTATTACGGTATAAGGTGATTTACAAAGCTGCAATAGCAGTAGCTCGTTTGACTTTTGCCCTGGAACATTTACTAGAATATAAATTTTTTTCGATGACATTCATTTGTGTAATTTTGTCCAGGAAATTTGTTCGAACATTCTTCTAGTTTTTTAGGTCATTTTGTCATAGCACCTAAGAATTCAGCAAATTAGGTTTCGGCAAAAAAAGGTACGGCAAAATGTAAGGCATAAAGGTACTATAACTAGTATTATGTAAAAAACGCATATGAATTTGTTTTTTATTTATAACGTAAATCATACAACAACGAGACAATTATCTAGACTAGTACCCTTATATTAATATTCTTGGGCTGCAAATAGCTTAATCTAATTATAGTTTTAAATTGATATTTTAAAAGCGAATCTAGAACATTTATAATACCACGAACTGCGACAACCCGCTACACCTATCATTTGCGGCCGACAATTCTGCAAATCAAAATCGACTTACATACCAAAAAAACACTAAAAGAAAAAAGAAAATTATTCATAGTGTAAATAAAACAATTTTGAATAGATTACATTCTTGTGAATATTAAAAATAAATGGAATGAAAAATAAGTTGTTTAAATACGCTTACATCCTCCTTAAAAGGCAAAGACGTAGTTTGGTTTTCTTTTTTCAGGGCAGGTATTTATTAAGCCGTATTTCAGGGGACGTCGACTGCACTTTAAAATTTTATTAAATAAACATATGAAAGCTTCTTTAAAAAAAGACAGCTAACAAATGGTCTTTAAATCAATTTGGTGTAAAACAATTCTAGCAAATTTAGTTATAAGGAGGTTACCAAGGGTAAGGTTAATATGGTTTTGGCTAGGATAGAATTAATTAAAAAAATATTACATTTGTATTGGATCTAAAAATCATCTTTATGCAATTTATTAGTAAATAACGCTAATTTTAGACATACATTATGCGTAGAATTAGAGGAGGGGGGTAAATTACCCTTTTGTCTATTAAAAAGGATGTAAAGTTATTTAACCCTTTTACTGTATTCTTCTTTTTTTATATGCCCTTTAAATAATATAAGAAGTATTCAGTGTACCGTGATTTCTAGGATGAAGAAAGAAGAAAATCTGTAAATTTAAGCAAGTATTTTTGAGTAAAAAGATTTATGTATGGGATTTTTATGTAAAATAAGTAAACAATATAGTGTGTGCAATATTTATCCACAATGCGTTCTTTTACTATACTCTTGAAACAAGTATAGTCTAACTAACATTTTTCTTCTTAAACACTATATAAACACGGGTGTAATAATAAATAACAAGGTTCGACATTCTTTATCAAAGTTTTATCAACGTTCTGTCTGTTTTATCACCTTTTTGT
>JAQFYM010005637.1:0-12929 GCA_034694785.1 Agrenia bidenticulata
CAGACAGACAGACGGACAGACAGACGGACGGACAGACAGACAGACACGGTGATCACATAAGCCCTGGCTCGGGCTAATTAATACTATTATAACCTCGTGTAAACAGTATCTTAAATGCATCCAATTAATTACATTAATATGAAAAAACTTCGACATGCATGCATGCATCATATCCCTACCGACCATCAGACATAAATGACCACCAGCTAATCTTAATGACCACCAGATTATCGATGACCGGTTGTTGGTGGTCGGTGATCTCAGTGGTTACCCATGTCCCTTTCATGGCAGGTCAAATTAGCTTTTCAAGTAGTAGAATTTACAGCCTATACAGCTAGACAAATGTGCATTGTGCATACTTCCATAAAACTTTATAATGCTAACGATACTTGTAGGATTTTTCAAAATTTCAATTGTGAAACTAATTACAGGGATAACAGATGTTTATGTTTGCATAGAAGGGGGAAAAAGGAATCAGAAACAGCTCGGCTGTGGCTCTGAAATACTCTGAATGAAGGTTTGCCGTCTAGTTGATTTGTATGAAATTGTATGTGAAAAAAAGGAAGAAGCCTGAGGGAAGTTGAGAAAGCCGGAGAAACATAAAGAAAGATAAAATCCATGGGGCGCTCAAAGCCCAAGATGATAAGGGCGGTAGGCTGTCCACTTTTTTAAAATCTAATTTTCTAAGAACCCTTTAATTGTTTCTAGCTGGTTTTTAACCTCAAATATCGACAGGGGTTCAACCTTCGACCCCAGAATAAGGCGAATGACATCCCCGAACCTGAGGCTATTCACTAATCCAAAACAGTTGACCGTTCTTCCGGGGAAATGGTTCAAACTTCCTTGACAGATATGATGCTTTGTCTACCCCACCGGATGTACTGATATTCTTCAGACACAAGACTCGAGAAGACAACAATTGTCAATATTAATGTTCCTCCTTCATCACCTCCGACTCATTGAATATGGATTTCCCTCAGCTTTTCACACAGTAGAGAGTTCATACATTCAACATCTCCACACTCAGTGTAAATCTCAAATTCAGTGGAATAAAGTATAACGAAGCCAACGAAGGTAGCTGAAAGATTAATAAAAAATAAACCTTATCATATTCTATGGTTAAATAATTTTTGCAGTTATTCAGCAAACGAATATCAACGTGCAGGAAGAAGAAGATCTGATTTCTCCCACCCAATTATATCGGCATTTCAGAAAAGTGTAAAAGTGCTGAGTTGTCTGTTATCGGATTTCTAATACATGATGGAAGACGAACCGTCTCCAGTGCCGGATAGTCAAAATAATAATAATCACAACAATCACCTTGTGGATAGCAAAGAGGACGTTGGAACGTCTGCGGAAGCTGATACTGATGGGGATGGAGAAGTGATGAGTGTGATGAAGGATGTTTCAGAAACGGAACAGACCAACGATTCCTCCAATTACTCTCCCCCACCCCCCAGAAAGATTGCAAAACGATCCAAAGGATCAAATCGAAAATCTACGTCTTCACCAAGGCTCAAAGTGCCTACGCCAACAAGTATCATGGGAACCCCAGCAGGTTCTTCTTCCGAAAGAGAGCCGAACTCTTCTCCTTCTATTGAAAATCCCACGACAAATGGTTCCGCTAATGTAAGGAAAATGGATAGACAAATTCTAATTTAAATTCAAGGATTGATGTAAACTGTATTTTGAATACTATTAGAATGATGGAGATGGTGACGGTGAAAAAAGTGACAAGGCAGAGTCAGGAGATAGCCAATCTGTTAGCAGCAGTACTGTCAACGCTGTCTGTACTAATGGACAGACACCGAATTTTGCATCTCCTACTTTGACGAAAAGAAGTGTCACATTACAGATGTTGCTTGGAGCTGGGGTACTTAAGCCAGGCGAAGGAACCATGAGCCTCGAATATCATGTAAGAACTGCCAATAGAATTATTTTCTTTATATTACGTTTAGAATCAACTATAATCAATGTATTTTCTTTACAGGGTCAAAAGTTTGTTGGGGATCTCTTAGAAAATGGCCAAATTCAATCACAAGAAACCTCGCAAATATATTCCTCGCCCTCGGCTTGGGCAATTGCATGTAAACAGATTATTAATCCAGAAAAAATTCAGAAAAAATCCGGTTGTGGATGGGCGTCAATTAAATATCGAGGTTTGTATTATTTGAAATGAAACCAGTGACAATTGTAATCCCAAATCTTAATAATGCATTTGAACGGTAAATTATCCCATTATTCTAGGTTTGAAACTTGATTACTACAAAACAGTTTGGTTCAAGAGATTACGAGAAGGTTCTATTGATTTACGGAATATTTCAAATGGAACTATATCTACATCTGAAGAGTCAGACGAAGACGATCTTCCACATTGTGTCCTAAAGTTTGAAGAACATTTGGACAGTAATCCTACTCTGCAATCTGCTCAGCAAATAGGGGCAAAGGTAAAAACTCTAGAGTTCGTCGTGTGCTAGTTACTGTTGAATTTTTAAGTTGATGCTAAATGTACGCTGTTACGTTATTTTACAGGTGATGATCTCGTGCACTAATTTCTTAGACCTTGATCGACTTCAGCCCTTCTACGCAAAGGTATCTGCTGAAGCTCTTGCTTTAGCCGATTTTCATTGCAACATTACAAACACAGAATCCCTAGGATATATATCTGGCCGTTGGAATAATGATCAAAACTGTAAGTGAATTTTGATTTACCTTATGCAAATATTTACATTTCTAATATTTTCATACTATATTATGGTTAGTTACCTAATTCAATCATTATACACTTTTTAGGCTTAAAAATGGAAATAGTACATCCATGCAAAGTTTTAATGCCCAACTCAACCTCTCTTGATTGCGATAACGAGAGGAACAGGATTGCTTTGGAAGTTCAACGACTTGGTCATGATGTGGTAGGTTGGTATCATTCACATCCAAAAGCTCCTCCTCAACCATCCAAAGATGACATTTCTCGACAGTTGGATTACCAAATCGTCATGAAAGGAGCTTCGGAGTCCTCTTACATTCCATGTATTGGAGTCATTATCTGTAAGGCATCACACGTATTTGGTGCTAATTTATTTTTTCTGTGGTTAACTATCTCAATTTTATTCTAGCACCATTGTGTTACTCAAATCAAGAAAACTTGAAAGTATCCCCTTTCCAGTTCTTTTGGGTGTTGCCACCGCCTGAAAACCGTCCTATGGACCTTGGCAGACCAATGCATATAGACTATGATACGTACTCAGCCAGCAACATGGATACGAAGAAAATACTCGCTGAAATGGTATAATTATCCAGATATTTTAAACAATTATGATTAGTATGCTTTTCGATGGTATTTTATTTTTTTTACTCGTGAAAATAGGGTGCCCTAGTGCAGTTCTACCGAGAGAAAAAAGATTTAGTAGATATAAATGACCTGGCAGCTGGCAAGTTTGATAAATTAAAGGTAACAGATTCATCCTGCTCCATCAAATAATTTTTTTTAATTAGTGTTCAGTGACTAACAAGTGATTTAACTAGGAATCGCTTTCATCTTGGATACCTGAAATTAAGCATAATGACGAATTTTGGGATGAACTGAAACAATTTTTTACCGCTCCCTTACCCGTGCCCATTATAAATTGTGCAGGGTCAGTAAATACTTCAAGCTCGTCTATTTCGTCAACCGCATTAAATTCAGCGTGCGTTTCAGCTTCAACTCCTAACTCAACTGTATCCAACTCAACGCCCCCGGCAGTTTCTACACCAGCTTTGGTAGAAGATTCCTCGTCAGTGCAGCAGAATGACCACGAAAAAACTCTGTAGTAATTCACGTTAGTGTATGTTACTAGCTCTATTCCAATTGCTGAGTTTTTTAAGCAATCTATGAGCAGCATGTACTTAAAGTTGTAAAATCTGCAAGGGGTTTAAAGTAATCAAAGTTGCTGAATGTGGTTGTATTCGTTGTATTTCTAACGTGTCTTTAGATAGTGTCGCCGTTGGTTGAGTCTGATACATGACCATAAATTGAAGGGTTGACTTGGGATGTTATACTTAAAACAATTGATATTTCACTATCGTACAAAGAGCCTTTCTCCCGTTCACTTTTTACCTGAATTTATTGTATGTTTTTACGCAATGAGAGACTTATGATTAGACGCCTGATTTTGTTTTTTTAAACATGCTGGGAGGTATAGTATTAGAATTTAATTGACGAATTTTTGCTTTAATTCGTGTAGTTATTGGTTTACTGAATAATCTGACTGCACTATGTTTACTAGAAGCAGTCTATTTGCAGTTTGAAGTAGTTTTAATATTTGATAAAGCCATACGAAACTCACCACTCATCAGTATTGACGCTACGATGTTATTTTTTAAACGAGTATTTTAATCCGAAAGTGTTGTTGAATATTGATCTTGATGGATACATTATGTATAAGGAGAATAAGATTTATCTATTATGATCTTATTACCGCCAACTGTTTTGTCTAACTTTAGACAGGTAAGAAAAATCAAGAAATTACAACAATTGTAAAATGTATCAATGACGGGGTTCTATGTAACTAATTTTGATGCGGTTAGGAATTTACATAGCCGCTGCTTCTGCTATAAACATAAAGTGGATGTGAAGCACCGTCCTGTCGATTGCCCTTTAGGAGTGAATGATAATACAACTATGTATTCTGCTCTTTTTACTGCAGCAACCGACTATTTTAAAGTTTATAAGTATAGGCTAGTATTCGTTGAACATGGATGTACCTAAAGTACTTATAAATAAGCATGTAAATAAAATAAATAGTTGTAAAATCGTAGTTTAAACTAAATAACATATTCAGCATACGTTCTTCTTGTACAGTTTAGAAAACTGCTACCACACTTAGGATTTTATTTTGATCTATCTAGTTATGTAGCATTAGCTACTCGCTTGTCTATAAATGTGCAAGTAGCACATACTAGAATTAACAAGCATAATATTAAAGATTTAGAATCTGTAGATTGTAATGAACATCTAACATTTATTATCATGAAACTTCGAATCGACTCTTTTGTATTTGATATTTTTATGTAGTTATGTATTTACGTATATGTTCCTCACACTGAACTTGTTGAAAGAAAATAAACATTCTAAGGTACTTGAGTTAACTTATAAAAACGTAAGGCATCCAAAGTAAAATCATTTTTGTTCATACTCTTGTTGTCGTTTCGAATCGTTTGTTTACCTTGACGAATGCATTTAGAATTTAAACAGGTTTCAAAACCGTTAATCTTCAATTATACTTTTAGTACTATCGGAAATAAGCCTAATGACAATGACTAATCTATAATTATCGCTATATTCTCCAACCGGTTTGATTTTATTTTATTGTGTTACCAAGCGTTTCCATGGAAACGGTCCTGGCAATCTCATATATTTCACTCTCTCCTACTGACCGCTGATGGCTGGCACCTCCACTGAACACTTATTGTAAACAGAAATTTGTTGGGTTACTTAATTTATAATTGTCATCACTTTTTATCATTGGCTGCAATATTAATTGTAATCAACAATTAGTTAATCGACATGTTAACATCCTATTCTGAGAATGTTCGTGTGCGCTATGCATCAAGTTGGTTTTCTAAAGCTACTGTCTTTAACACTTTAATTTTATTTACTACAATAACCGTACCGTATCTAATGAGCTATAGAATGCAAGGTAATTCCATGCCATGCAAATTTTGTAGTCTAATTTTATTTATAAGTTATGGATATTTAAAATTAAAATTGAAATTACATTCATAGGATTTTGGATTCGATTAGAAAGGGTTCGTGAACAACCACATGTTCTTTTTAAGCACGAAGCCCTTGTTATTTTGGAAATTGTGAATTCGGATGGAGTTAACGATAACCTTATTTGGGCTACATTTCCTGGTCTTAATTCCATGCTTCATGCTCAAGATCAGCTATCTCCACTTATCTCGGTAAATTAAGATGCAACTGATCCAAGGCGTTCTTTAACGATAAACATAATTTATATTTTTTCACTGGGAAGTTCTACTAAAATCAAGTCACCTTAATTTGAAAATGTATTTTATTTTGTGTCAAGTCAAGGGAGGCCGATACAAACTTTGACTCCATTCAAGATTCATTGGACATCGAAATATCTATTCCATTAACAGCTAACACTTCCGTACACGGTGTAAACGTTATATTGCTTTTTGACTACAAACTGCACGTAAGTTTTAGTTCAATGTATTGAATATATTTATTAATTGTTAATACTATTGTAATTATTATAATAAAATGCCATTTTATTTGCAGAAATACGCCATTCTAAGTATGGAATCCATGATATTCGTAAGTCATCAGACGGGAAAAAGCGCCGACCGTTATGAATTTATTGGAGATTTGGGAATTGTTCAAAAGGAACCTCTTTGGAACAGATATGTCGACACACGGTATAGCTACGAAGTTATTCCAAGGACCAGCTCTCGTCTGAAGGACTATTCTCTATCAAATATCGTTAAACAGTATGCGTACAGAAATGGTAAGAGGATGTTTTCAAATTCAAAAGAATCAAGTAGCTTCCGTTAAGAATGAACAATATATGGAGAATTTAACTGACTAAAATTCATATTTGTATTTATAGTAAGTACCATTCTGAAAAATAAGTATGAGCTTTGGCTGAACGGGAACGATGGGTATCTCAATGACACCTTTGTTATCAAAGGAAGGATTAATTATGTTGAAGAGACATATGAGTGTTGGGCAGGGTTCTGGGAAATGCTGAAATGGGCATGGGTACAATATTTTTCTATATTCATTATTGTCTACGCTGTTTTAAAAATATTCCAAGGGACCGTCTACAAAGCTAGAATGTTTGAAACTGTTTTGATTGTACCTTGGGAAAAACGAATGGGCCCTCAGCCATTCTAAACAAATATTCATTCGTCAAGCATTTGATGGATAGATATATTTTTAACGCATAATATTTAATAGTTTACTCTTTTACATTTGTATCTTATCGAATGATAACTAAACCACTTTTTGGTTGTGTTACAATAAAAGATTTGCTAGTTTCAATTGATCTGATCAAAAATGTACATCAATTCGCCGGGGTGGGTATCCGTCGACATCAACCATAAGATACGAATACTCGTATTTACCAGTACTCTCCTGCATTAAAAGTATTAAGTTTAAAGCTTTTCTCCTAATAATTAAATCGAAACGTTACCAAATCAAATAATGTTTAGTTTAGAAATACCTTTTTCTTTTCTAAGTGTACAGTTCCCTTATTAAATGGGCCTTCAACGTAAAACCGCATCCTGAGATACTTTGTGTTTCCTTGAAAAAATTCTACATGACTGAAAACATTAAAACAAGGAACAATTATTATTGACTATTGATGTGCTCCGAAAAATATCAATAGGACGCAAAACATTCTTAATTTCGACTCACGAGACATGTCGTCTCCAACCTCGACGTGTCTCCTCCCCGTGGCACTTGATTGGAGTTCCCAACGTATCTTGTACTTCCGTACTTAATTTGCATAGCTTAAATGCATGGGTGTAAATATTATTCGGACTATCAGATGAAAAAAGCTCGCTTAGAATGAACCATAACATCGCTCCCGTCACAGCCACTCCCAATAAAATTACTATCCCGTACCCTCCAGTCTTGGCATTTTCTTTCACTGGAACATCCAACAATACGATAAACAGCATTTAAATACATGATTATCTATAATTGTATTGTAAATTGCAACTTGTACATAAATAAGTCATCAACGATTAAAGCTTAGTTGTATTTTATACCTTTCTCTCCGAGCGAAAGGGTAACAGCCCCTGAATCAGCAGAAGACTCAGTCAAAGATTTACTCCTACTCCCTGCGGAGGGGTCAGACTTCTGTTTTATGCTTGCTTTTGATAAAGGTGCCGATCTGGAAGTGTATGATCTTGAGAGCAGAAGCTGTTGTAATTCTACCCTCGTAGATTCAGAACAAATTCCATTGAATCCAGATAGAGAGTGAAACTGTTTTAGCTGCTTTGAGGATAACATTATCGCTTGGAGGGATACCGGGCGATGAAATAAGGGTTTGGATATCATGAACATTGCATGAGCAGTTCCTGACGGAGAAGATGTGTGGGTTCGAAATACCAAACTGTGCAGGCTGGTAGCAAAGCTTGTCTTCATCATTGAAAGAGTTACAAGTTTCGGGACCTAATACAGGAATAGTCAATTCATAAAATTGTTCAACTTTTATATTGTAATTAATTATATTTATAAAACTCTTCAAATTCTTTGAAACTTTCACCTGTTGATATTTCTAGTATATGCCTCTTCTCTAGAAAATTGGAGATTGAAGCTGAGGAATAGTTATGATTGTACGAATTCCAAACTATTCCGGTTTCTCCAAATTGTCAAAGAAAGACCTTCTAACTGAAATAATTTACGTTCCAATCTGCCACTATTTTTTCTGACTCAAAATTGACAACTACACTACAATCCTATATATCACACAAGGGATTGTGGGAAGCTGTATTCGAGTGATAAATATAGTCACTCTCAATCTCAATCAAGTTTCAATCTCAATTTACCAACTACTATATATATAGTGCTTTCTCCATCTAAAATAAGAGTAGTCTTTGCCGGCTAAAAAGCACAAGAATTCATCTGGGTGCCTCGCGCAGAGACTTAAATCTGGACTTGAATGTGACATATTTCACACAGTATTATGACATAGTTAGTTTAGTATATAGTTCGATGCTTCACTCCTTACTTCACCATTTCGTGTGTTCCACCAGACTCGAAACACTCTTGAAAGTTAAAAGTGTAAAGTATTTTCAATGTCTAGTGTAGAAGACCCGGATTTCACGCCACGCCTGCTCTTTAAATAAAAAAATTCGGAGTAAACGGTATTGTTCTTGGAAGTTGAAAGGGTGCCTGCCCTAGCACCTGGAAGAGGCTGAAAGTTAAGGGTGAAGGGGGGCGCTAAGTTTCCGAGTTCAGTCCAAATTTGTCGTCGACGGAAAGCGGTGACATTGGCATTACTTCCAACGAACCTATGCACACCCTGTTGAATGAGAGCATATCCCTACTGCAGAGTATTGATCCGTTTCCTTTGGCCCAGTCCGAAAACTCACAGCGTGTCCAAGTCCAACAAATGGTAGAGAAAGCCACTCTAATGTTTTGTATCCTAGGCTTTACTGTCTTTCTAGGGTTTGGAATACTTAAGTATGTAATATAAAATATAACCCTATTGAAATTGATAAAATCTTAGACCTTGAACACCCGACCCGAGCCTGGGGTAGTTACTCTTGCTAGAGTCTGGACTCCGGAGTCTTGATCCTGTTCGTGATCCTAAATTTTCAGCATCCAGAGGTTACATCCCTTAAAGCTGAAATCCATCTGAAGAAGGAAGACGGAAATTATAAGCTGGATAAGAGGTAGATTTATTTTATAATATCGCAACAAACTATGTATATAATAGTCTGTAAAATTTTAATAATGAAATGGTCAGTTGTGTGGTGTCGAAACGGTTTTTTGAGTAATTGGACTCCTAGAATTGCCTGCTGATCTTATGGAGTTGAACTATATGGAACAAATTGAAATATTTATTTTTTGGCTTCCAATAGAAACTGCAAAAACTGGCTGGAAGCTGGAACCTCAACTCAGACTAGTCCATACCTAACTGTTGACATTTTGGAACAAATGTTCCTGCCTGACTAAATTGGGCATCGGATCGAAGTATCGAAGCTGACAAGCTGAGTAAATAAAGAAACAGAAGGCGTTTGAAGTTGACTTGTAGACTAGAACCAAACCAAAACGATCTCAACTTAAAAGGAGAATGGAGATATCTGTCGTCTCAGTAGTCACAGGGATATCATCCCTGGCCATGATTTTTGGTGGAGTCGTCCCATACATTCCTCAATACAATGAGATTAAACAAACAGGGAACGCTGACGGGTTCTCACTGTATGTGTGTCTCGCTTTATTGGCCGCCAACATCCTGAGGATATTGTTTTGGTAAGTTAGCTAATCTGATTTAACACGGTATTTTACTTTTTGACGGGATTATTCTATCAAAATCGAATATTCTTTTTCAAACGATTTTATTTATATGTGAATGTTCAGGTTTGGCAAGCCATTCGAGTCTCCTCTGCTAATCCAAAGCGTATTGATGAATATTGCAATGCTGGTGATGATACACTTGTGTATCAGAGTGAAAGGAAAATCAGATATCATTAAGAAGAAGGACAAAACTTTTACTGGTTAGTGTTTTACAGTTGAATATCGTGACACGATTCGTAGTCATCCAGCAGATAGAATTATGTATTAAGCATGTGGTCCATGTGTATGTAATTTGTTGAATGGGATTTCTTATGTTTGTTTTGTTTTTACTTTCTTAGGAAAGTAAGCTCATTTTATGCTTTGAGTTTTGTGATTGGTTTAGTTCTAATAGCTTTGCATTTAGTTTCTTTGTAATAAATTTCTCTCTGCACTTATCCTATCCTGAAGGATCATTATTTTTACTGTATTTTGCATGTGCCTTGTGACTCTTCTATTCTATAAGTTGAATACATATTTCTTTAGATATTTTAGAAAATTTTCAGGATTTTTCTGATAATATTGGGAAATTTGTATTGTATCACAAATTAAAAATATTATGTCAGCTTATTAAGATTTGTTTACATCAGCATTTACACTTAGCACCTTATGCGGGAATGGGATACTATTTCCTACTTTGTGTAATCGTATCCCGCATTTTTCCAATCACAGGTTCTGAAACCGATTCTGGTGACAAAGTGCAGCTACCAAGGCGTTCTTTCCGTGGTAAGGGTTCTTCCACCTATCCTAGCTCAATATTCTTCTTCGGACTTCTTCCCTGTTTTTTTCTATACGTTTCCGAACTTTTTAATTAAAATAGTTAGGGCAAGCACAAGTCTAATATCATTTGATCTAGAATTTGGCAATGTATTGTGGTCTAATTTTACTCAAATTCAACAATTGCTTAGGTACAATACTGTAGTATCTGCTAATATATTTACTATCCTATCGTGTCATCGTGTGTATAAGTCGTGATAAAAATGGTGATGGAGAGAAATGACGAATTGTTTTGAATCTTCTTTCTGAATCCAAATCCAATTCTAAATCGCATGCTTTACCATTCAAAACTTTTTAGACGAGGTCCGATGTTGTTCGAAAATGACATGGTATCTTATCTATTTATTGCTCTAATGAATGTTACTAAAACCCTCGCCCCTCCAATTTCCATTGAAAATTGTTCAGGTATTTTACGTCATCCCAATTGTGTATATATATTTACAATATACGGTGTCTGAAATGCAGATTAATTGATCCGGTTTTTTAAGAATCGTTGACGTTTTCCAGATTTTAATCGAAATCATTTTTGGGATTGGACGGACTTCCGATCATACATGGAGTGCATTGTGATATTCAGCATTACCGGTGGAGTTTTCATGTACCTGTTTGCAGACATATTTGTATTCGTGGAGACCGTCGGATTTTTAGCAGTGTTTGTTGAAGCTTGTCTGGGAGTTCCTCAGTTCTTGAAGAATTATAAAAATGGAACTACTCGTGGAATGAAGTAAGTCTGTCGTCAATAATTCGATACAAGTCTACAAGTTTATAAATGCTTAATAAATTATAACTTGTCTATTTTCTAGTTTGACGATGGTAAAGAAACTTTAATTACTTAGTTTACTATACATTTACATTGTTTATGTATTATAATTTGCATTATGGCCTTAGGTTGTTATGTGGTTGTGCGGAGATGTCTTTAAAACAACATATTTTGTGATGCGAGCTGCTCCAATTCAGTTCACCATCTGCGGTTGCCTGCAAGTGGGTGTCGATTTGGCAATTTTGGGTCAAGTTTGGTTCTACACGACTGGGAGTCCCCCGCCCCGTGTACACGTTCACTCATAATAAATTTCTTGCCAACCATCTGCTAATTGAACAGTTTCAAATTTCTAACTTTAACGTCACCAGATACGACTAGATAATTATTAATTAGCATATTCGATGCTCACAAAATTACATTCCAGAAATTTTTGAAATCCAATGTTTCTGTATTTGGAAAAATATTATGCTCTGCATTTCACTAGCCGTAATTCTGAAATATCAACTCTGTCATCAAATAACTGTTAACTAAGCTTTTAGCACAATCAGATCAAGTCAGTTTCAATAGACTCACTAATTTTTGCGGGATTTTATCTTATGACGATGCCTCTGCTAATTGTAATTCTAATTTTAATGTAAACTTTAAAATCACAGGAGCGTTCAACAGTTCGTTTTTTGATGTGTGTTAACAAAGTTAATGTTTATACTATTTTTGCATATTAATTAATATAGGTAATCGATTATCGAATGTGATTTTTGCCATTATCTTAATAGCTGTATTTTTATCTTATATTGAAGGTTGGCCGTCCTTGACATCTAGTCATAGTTGCAATAATTGACAGATATTATAATTTTAGGTCTTTGTTGACTGTTGTTTGAAATTACTGTAATTGAATGAACATGTCTTTAAATCATTAATAAGAAATATTTATATAAGTAGGCATGTCCAAATTTTATCAAACCACGATGGACAACCGGCATAGTTGAGAGAGCTATGCAAAATTTTGGTGGAAATGTTATCAAACAATCTCATTTGAGAGCAATAAATAAATAAATAAGTCACATAGTTTAATAAGTTCAAACCTATTACATTGTAGTTTAATATTTAATAGAAAAATTTTCAACAGCCATTACTTGTAAATGCATAAATTTGGCCAGTGTGGCTTCTATCTACAAGTAGGGTGTGTTTTTTTCTAACGCAACAGATTCAAATCAAAATATCTTCAACATCCCTTGGCCTTCAAAGCTTTAACCTCTTTACCTCTAGGATTTTTTAATTTAAACGACCACCGAGCCCTTAATTACCATGTAAATAAAAACCGTT